>SJYC01148857.1:0-24353 GCA_006408675.1 Madoqua kirkii | reverse complement strand
AAATGTTGCTACAGCAATTCTATTTCATTTAAGCAAAATAACTGAAGGACCCTAGAAAAAGAAAGCAAAATAACTGAAGATTTCAAAGGGAAATCAATCTTTGACAAAGAACAAGTTAGTCTTGGTGTTGGTCGTTTGATGTGAACTGTTATTTGCTACTAATTATGTTGACAAAAGCTTAAAAGGAACTCAAAAAGGTATTTTGGTTCACTTTTTAAAAATTAATAGTACGTATTTTTTTTTAATTTGGAGAAAAAGCTTTTTTTATTGCAACTATATAAAATAAACAACAAAATAAAGTAAAAAGGAAAAGAGAATGTGTATCTGTAAAGAAGACTCATGTACCAATAATCTCTATACCATTTTCTATAGAGATTATTTTGAACATATTTTAGCTTCAGATACTGTCTTGAATCAAGAGAGGTTTGAATAAATTAAGCAATATAGTATTGCTATCTTCATTTTTAATAATGTTGCAATGTTGAAACTTCAAAAGAAGAAAAACGAGTACTATATGGATATTGCCACAAGAGACGATAAAAGTTGCCTAAGTGACAGTGACATGAAATCACAGTAGTTTACAATAGATTCTGTGATTTATCACAGGTAGCTCCATTAAAATGAGTAAACATCATGTCAATTATAAGCTCAGTTTTTTAAAAGTTTGAAGAATCATATGTAAATTTCATTGTTCAGTCTCAGTATTGCTTTTAGAATTTTATTGACCATTCCTGTTGCTACTGTTTCAGGTGATGATCCAAACTGATCCAAGGTGATCCAAACTGAAACTAATAAAAACTGAGAATGATAATGACTTAAGAAACATCCTACATTAGTGTTGAAAGAATGCAGTTCTTGTGAAAATCTGTGAATCATAACAACATAATTATTCATCTGAATAAAAGAAAAGAAAATAAAATATATTTTATGAAATAAATGCACATTAATTTATAAACTTACATGTCATTTTATTATTCAATAAGCATTGCTGGCCCATCAGCTAGATGCATTGACTTACACAACAATACTTTAGTTGTTTTTAATTTTTGCCTACACTCAAGTCTGTAAAGATCATACATGTATATATTTAAAAGGTTATTGTTATAAAAGAATACACCCATTTTAATTTAATGTGGCTGGATGGGGAGGTATCATATAATGTAAGCATGCTTACCAGGGGACCAAATTAGTCCATCTGGAAGTATCTTCCAGAGGAAGTAAAATCAATGTAAGCTAATCCGATACCCTCAAGAGACTTATCTGCCTCATTCTGGGCTAAAAATTTTGATGTCTCTATTCTTTCACTCATACTATTTAATCTACCTGGTGTGTCTCTACCCATGTTCTCTGCCTGGAAAAGTTTCCATCCTTCAAGTGCAGACTGGAGTGAGCTCCTCAAAGGCCCTCCTATACCTCATTCACAGCGTCCTACATCACTTTGATACAATTATTTCTATTGTACAGACCACTTTGCATGGTTTATCAATTATTTTCTGTGTGCTGGTCCGTGCCAAGGGAGCACAAGCTCTTCAGGAATAAGGACCATGACTTTTTCAGATTTGCTGCCCTGACATTTAGCTCGGAGCCTCCTGGGGGGGCAGTACTTAAACATTTAATGAATGAATGAATACATTCATGAATCGATTATACTTTAACAATTTCAGAGGATCCAGTATTCATTATTATATATTATCTATCACATATCATATATTACATAATGCTACTGTTGTAACATTCAGTACAGTTCCTTTATATATTACTGTATAAGAAAGAGCTTTACTAGCCTGCTGATATTGAAATGAAAAGCAAGTTACCACCATTGTGACAGGGAAAGTGGTTCAGTCATGTTGACTCTCTGTGACCCCATGGACTGTACAGTCCATGGGATTCTCCAGGCCAGAATACTGGAGTGGGTAGCTGTTCCCTTCTCCAGGGGATCTTCCCAACCCAGGGATCGAACCCAGGTCTCCCACATTGCGGGCAGATTCTTTACCAGCTGAGCCACCAAGAAGTACAATTTACCTCCATGTTCCTACTAAATGTTAACCATATACAAACCCTGAGAAAAGTTATGAGTCAAGAGAGACATGATATTTCAGAATCGGAGAGCCTTTTCTAACTTAAATTACAAATATAGCAATGCAAATCATAACAAACACGGAGGATACCAAAGGTCATAAAGTTTTCTTCTCTCTCTCTATTCCAGGAGGTAACTACATTTAGCAGTTTGATAGATTGCCTTCCAGATAACCAGATATTTTTGATTCATTTTCTTTGCACACACACAACCATTCACAGGTAATTTCTTTTCTTTTTCTTTCCTTTAATTTTTCTTTCAACAAATAAGAGTGTAGTGTCCATGTTGTTTTGTAACTTGTTTTCATCACTTAAAAATATTGTAGTGTGTATATGTGGAAACTAAAAAGAAATGATACAAGTGAACTTACAAAACAGAAAAAGACTCACAGACCTAGAGAATGAACTTGGAGTTGCCAAGGAGGAGGGATCGTTAGGGAGGTTGGGAAGGTCACGTGCACGTTGCTGTATTCAAAATGGATAACCAACAAGCACCTACTGTACAGCACATGGAACTCTTCTCGATGTTCTGTGCCTGCCTGGATGGGAGGGGAGTTTGGGGGAGAATGGAAACATGTATATGTATGGCTGAGTCCCTTCACTGTTCACCTGAAACTACCACAACATGAATAGTTTGCTATACCCTAATACAAAATAAAAAATTTAAAGTTAAAAAAATTAGAGTGTGAATATCTTGCTAGATAGTTTTTGACATGTACCCTTCAACATATTTGGACATTGTATAGCAAGATATTTTATGAGTTTATTTTGAATATGATGTTATAGGTACTTAATGAAAACAAGACTATCATTTCAACTGAATCTCTCACAGAGATTTTCTCACATTTGTTTTCTTAGCCCATCTCTTGAAATGTTGGCTTAGTCTTGAAATTCTGATTATCAAAGCTCAAGTCTCACTGTGACATCACTTGGGAAGTCCAGGCTTATCCAGCTTTTCCATGGGTAGAAATGACCCTGGGGATTTCAGATATGCCTCATTTGGAAAATTCGGAAAATTATGTCGATGTCACATTAAGAAAACTTTTGATTTGAAAATTAATCAAAAGTCATTTATTAACTTTTCTAAACATTTTTAAAAAAGACTGTATGTCTAAGCATCTATTTTTAAAAAAGAAAGCTACAGAGCTGAAAACTTTTTTTTTTTCCCCTCTCAGTTTGGCAAAGAGTCAAGTCACAATAAACAAACTACCATATAACTAAGTATATATGATAGCTTTTTTTAGAACTTATTTTCAGTATTTTATGTTGACTCAGTGAGGCCAAATTATAACTTTAACAAACATTATATTCTTTTGACTAGGATTATTTGATCCATTTTTACTCACATTATGAAAGACAGTTTTGGCTGCATTTTAGGGCGTGGGGGAGAAAAAAAGTTTTCCTAAACCCTCTTAGAGTTCCTGGCTGGGTGTGAAAGTTAAACTGACATAGACGGATTAACAGGAGAAAAAAAAAATACACATTTGATGAAATTTTTACATGTAAAACTGGGAGCTTCCACAAGAGAATGAAGACTCAAAGAAGTGATCAGACAAAGCTTTTATACCTTTTAGACAAAGAAACAATACATTGGTGAAGAACTGAGAAGACAACGCATTTGCTCTGGAGTAAGTAAATGGTGAAGTAACGAGCTTCGTTTATACACTTTTCTCCATCCTACACTCTTCTCTGGTGATAAGAATGGTCCCTTTCTCCAGATACAGAAAGGGTGCCTTATATGGGAGCTTTAGCTCCTTTCTTCAGGAAATAAAAAGTGAGTGGGAAGAGGTGTGTAAAAATCTTCCTGCTTCTGCTGTTTTCTCAAACTCCTTTCGTTTAAGATGTTCAACACGCCAAGGTGCCATACTGGAGGCAACATGTCCTGAACTCCCATCAAGGACAAACTGTGAGGTGCCTTCCCCAATAATTCAGAAATAAGATAGGGTCCTCATCCTCCTCTTAAACTATGAAGATGAACTATAACAGAAAGAAGAAAACTTTGACTGAAGATATTAACACATCTAAAGGAGGACTGTGTCAATAAGTGCTTTTGCCACCACTTACCTCAGTACAAAGGAAGAACCTAGGAGCCATGGAGAAAAAGGAAAGGAGTAAAGGACGGAGGCCAGTCTCAGCAGAGTGTGACGACCTACCCCACAGCCTGATGTTCCCAAGTGTTGGAGTGACAGTGACCTTGCTCTCGTAGCCTATTTATTCTCCTTTGTGTTAATGTAAGGGAGTATCCTTACCTTACCTGGAGGGTTTATTTTCCAGTTGGGTTTTTGCCACACTGTGCAGCATGAAGGAGCTTAGGGCCCCAGTCAGGTGTGGAACCCAGAGTCCTGCCCTGGGAACGCGGAGTCTTGAGTGGTGGGTCACCAGGGAAGTCCTGTTTTGTTTCGTTTTCTTACCTGGAGTGTCTGGTAGCCCACGTGCTCACCCAGCCTACTTGGAGAGACGTTTGCCAGCTCACTGAGAAAAGTACAGATTCTCTTGGACTGAGAAACAAGACACATGGCCAGCCTTTCATCAAGTTAGAATAACAGACCTGAGAAAGCCAGCTGTAAAGTTTATGGGAAGCACTATTTCTCCCAGGGACATACCACAGCTAGAAAGCATCAGCCCATCGTCTTCCTTGAATGATTACTGCTTTCTTACTCACTGAGAAATATCATGGATATCAAATTTGCTGTGTGAAATTATATTGGTAGGGATGAGACGTTCCATTTTACCTGGAAGATTTCAGTCACTTTGATCCAGTGAAGCAGCCTCAATTTCTAATCCAGATGCTGAGCTTCAGATACAGAGTATCTAGACACAATATTTCACATCTGTCTTAACTCTGGTTTCCAAAGAAATATGGTTCTAAGTCCATATGATGATCTAGATTTTATATTGATCCTTTATCCACAGCTCTAACTTGCTTTGAGCCTGTCAAAGCATGCATCTAATTTTCACTTTAATTCCACCCTTTCTCAAATCCTATAATAACTCATCTTTTTCTTTACTGAATGAGATGCTTCACAGTTCCTCTGGGATGCAGCCTACCTTAATAGTTCAATAAACCCGATTTTCCAGATTTCAGATCTATTTCTGTTGGTTTTGGACTGATAGGCTAAGACACTGGGTAGGTCTAACACAGAAGAGAATTCTCTGCATAACTGTCTTACTTCTCAATGTAAATTTAGAAATATTTTCCTTGGATTTTTACTCATTGTAGGTCTTCTCCAAGAGATAGACCGCTATTAGGAAACAAGAAAGTTAATTTTCAACCTGCAAAGGGTCTACATTACCAAATAAGTCACAAGTGAGCAACCTGGCAGATACACAGAAAACAGCCTCAAAGACCACTCAGTTTGGATAAGTATATATCCTTTCATTTCTACACATTCCTGAATGTTCCTATTTATTATGTACGGACATACTACGGCTACCTGAGCTGCAGATATTTGACAGTGCTAATGTGGGAGACCTGGGTTCGATCCTGGATTCGATCCTGGATTGGGAAGATCCCCTGGAGAAGGGAAAGGCTACCCACCCCAGTATTCTGACCTGGAGAATTCCATGGACTGTATAGTCCATGGGGTCACAAAGAGTCTGACATGACTAAGCAACTTTCACTCATTCACTCACTCTTTTTGAGGAAGTAAGAAACTTGATACCTTCATTTCTTTTTGGAAGGGAGGAGAGCTTTATGTTTTGGAAATCAATTTATAAAAAAAGTAGCTTTAAACAGAGAAAGTGATTTGCAAATTATTCACCCTAGGTTTTCTTCAAACCCCATATCTCAGAGTTGTTTCTTTTACACTTGGCCTTCTCAGAATGCTGGGGTTCTGTGGGGGTGCTGTGGGGGCTGCCGTGGAACTGACATGAGCCCCAGCTTCATGCCAAGCAGCTTATTCAAGAGCTTGTTTGAATAACATGTTCAGCTACCACAAAAGAACATTTGGAAATCACCGCCCTCGTGCTTTTTTTGACCACTTAGTGCTCTTGCCTGGAGAATCCCAGGGATGAGGGAGGCTGGTGGGCTGCTGTCTACGGGGTCTCACAGAGTCGGACACGACTGAAGACTCAGTGGCAGCAGTATGTAAATAGGCTGGACTGGTTTTAGAATCATGGTAGACATCAACGTTCCCAGTTGCAGGGAAAAAAAGGCAGTTCTCAAGAATCTGGTGGCTCAGACGGTAAAGACTCTGCCTTCAATGCAGAAGACTCAGGTTCAATCCCTGGGAGGGAAAGATGCCCTGGAGAAGGAAATGGCAACCCACTGCAGTATTCTTGCCTGGGAAATCCCATGGACAGAGCCTGGCGGGATACAGTCCATAAGGTCACAAAGAGTTAGACACTGAGAGACTAACACTCACTTTTTCAAGAATCTGGGGCTTTAATCAGGCAGCTGGTTGGATCCAGATCTCTGTTCCAACACGATAAAGAAGTTCAGTTTCTGTCCACCAGAGGGAGTAGTGCAAATATTAACTTGGAAATTATGTATTTCTATTACAAACAGGGAAGACCAGAACTGAGGACAGGGTGGTGAATTCAGAAGATGGACCTGAGCCTGAATGTCGATTGACTTGATTTTCTTTTTGCTCAGAAGAAAGCAAGCAGCTACATTGTCTTGCTGACTCTCTAGAGCTCTGGCACCCACTCTTTTTTTATATCTCATCCCTCAGACTTCTACCTCTGTTACCCCCTTTTTGCTGTGGATATTAGTTGTCTGAGATCCTAAGTAACAGTTATCAGGAAGACCCCCAGGACTCTGAGGAGTCCTGCACCCCTGACTGCTCTCTCCTGCGCTGGCCTTGGCACCTGGTGTGAACAGCCCATAACTGTTCACATCTGAGCTCCAATTCAGTCCTGAGAGCATTACTAGCATTTGCAAAGCTAGTCATCTCTGCTCAGTGAAAACCAGCATCAGCTGAAAAACTGCGTGTCTTTAACCTGCAAAATCTCCTAGAACAAAAAACAAAATAAAAATATTTTTTCTAGCATTAATATCATGCTTTAATTTTATATACTTCCTTTAAAACACCAACAATTTCTAACTTAGGAACCATGTTTGGTTTTTTTCTGTGTGTCACAAATGTGCTATTTTGGATGCGACACGCATTTGTGTGTATGTATGTGTGTGTGTGTGTGTATATGTGTGAAAGCACAGTGAATGGTGCCTGTGAATTCCAATTCAATTGGAATTTCCAAATATCCAGATCCAAACTTGGCTATACTTTCAACTAGGTGTGTTTCTTTTCCTTATTTGAGTCAATTTCCTTATCTGTTAAACAAAGGGACAGGATGACTGTCCTCTTCCAACTTAAAAGTGTTGACTCTATAATTGATTCTCTCCTCCTAAAAGATTATAAAAAGTGTTTCTATGTTTCACACATCTCTGAGTTTATAACTCTATAGTGAAATGTTCATATACTACTTTTCCTCATTTCTTCCTCTTTCAATGAATACACTTCCGTTTTTCTAACCTAACCATGTCTTTTCTGGAGTCTTACAGAGATTGCCCTAGGGCACTCATAGGGAGAGTATAGGCAAAGATGGACTAAGTAGCTTAATCTTAGTGAATGTAGCTTTATTTTGAGTTGTTTATCATTGGTCGGTCATGTCTGACTCTTTTGAGACCCAATGGACTGTAGCCCACCAGGCTCTTCTGTCTGTTGGATTCCAGGCAAGATACTGGAGTGGGCTGCCATTTCCTCCTCCAGGGGATCTTTAAACCCATGGGTCAAACCCACATCCCCTTGCATTAGCAGGTGAATTCTTACCATTGAGCCATTAGGGAAGCCATTTTCTTTCAATAAGAAATCCAAATTCAATATGAAACATTTAGCAGATTAGGCTTTCTTCTCATTGACTAGAACTCTGTCAAATACCTCCTTTTATGGCCAGTGTATCTTCCAGAACACACAGCTGCCCTAAAGAAAATCAGAGTTATGTTAGCAACTGAGAAATGAGTGAAGAAAAGTGGGAAGGAAATTAGTAGCAAAGGTCACAAAGCTATAGCATACCCATAGCATAAAGTGAACCACGTGAATGAATGGGAGTATAAGATAATTTTGTAATTGTTAATATTATAGGAATCAGCCAGTTACTCCAAATGCTCTTGGTCTGGGATTTTACGCTGACCCCTTTTGAATTTTGCTTCAGGGTAACCTAACTCAAACCATGAAGGTATGTCTTAATATCCTTTGATGGCCTACCAGATCAGCCAAAACCAGTCAATTCTTTTGAACACTGTGTTGGATGCAATAAAACACATGAATAAATAAAGATGTTGAGTAATCAAGTTGAGACAGAGTTCCCCCATTTATTGGGTCAATTAATGACTGAAAAGCCTTTTCTTGAAATTTAAAAACAAATTGTCTTGAGACTGAGATTAGGGTTAAAAGGAAAGGCCCTTTTCTCTCTCCATCTTTGGCGATGAAACAAAGAGATGGTTCGGAATTTCAGAGAATTAATATGATAGCTCTTGTTCTCTGATCACTAATGAATAACCTGGATGAAATAAACTTCCCTTCTTTGCCAAGGTGCTTTTCCACCCTTTTGAAGAACTAATAATCATTTACCTACAGCAATGCAGACTTACTAGCACAGAAATATTATTCATATTCAAAAAGAACATCGCATTAAAAATAGGAACAGATAGAAGTGGACTAAACAGATGGTGTTCCAGGACTTTGAGCCCTGGGGCACGAACTTAATCCTCTATTGTCATAACTTCCAAGGGACTATCCAAATCCTTAATTTTACTGGAATTCAGTAAAATTGTATTGATTGTTTGCAAATAAATGGAGAATTGGCTGAAGATCAAAAATCTTCTGTGATATAGTGAATACCATCAACTATAAAGTACCTTTATCAGGATTCAATCTATCTGTCAGAGATTAGAATAGTACAAAAAGCAATAGAAAATTACCCAGGAGGTAATTCAGCACTTCACTCTATCCCTGCTGTCTGAATAATCTCTAAGGCTTGGTTACCTTAACTACATCTAAAGTCTCTCCTGGGTACACTGCCAATGAAGGATTATTATTGTTTAATCACCAAGTCATGTCTGACTCTTTGCAACCCCACGGAGTGTAGCACGCGAGGCCTCCCTGTCCCTCACCATCTCCCAGAGTTTGCCCAAGTTCATGTCCATTGAATGAGTGATGCCATTAAACCACCTCATCCTCTGTCACCCTCTTCTTCTGCCTTCAATCTTTGCCAGCACCGGGGTCTTTTCCAGTGAGTAGGCTGTTAACATCAGGTAGCATCAGTATTGGAGCCTCAGCTTCAGCATCAGTCCTTTCAATGAGTGTTCAGGGTTGATTTCCTTTAGAACTGACTGGTTTGATCTCCTTGCTGTCCAAAGGATTCTTCATGGATCACAGCCTTGTCATGGCAAAGAGGTTTACATAACTCTATGAAGCTATGAGCCATGCCATGCAGGGCCACCCAAGATGAATGGGTCATAGTGGAGAGTTCTGATGAAACTTGATTCACTGGAGGAGAGAATGGCAAACCACTCCAGTATTCTTGTTGTGAGAACCCCATGAACTGTATTAAAAGGCATTGAAGGGTACTGGTTCATTTTCCACAAACTTCTAACAGCACAAAACTCTTATCACTGGAGTCTTTAATGGAAAGTGGAATCAGGAGACAGAACATTTGGGGAAGGTGACCAGGCACCTAGGGAGCTTTTTTAAAATACCAATGTCTAACCCCTGACTACTTAGTGAAAGTTGTTCAATTTCATCATCAAAATAGATAAGAATTTTTAATACAATAATTAATGCATTAATTAATTCAAATATAAAGGCTCCTTCTACATATACAACTTCCTTCTATGACATGCCTTGAAGGTAGTTAAGAAAACATTGAATGCCAGCCGTCATGCAAATTTATTAATTTCCCACAGAAATTCATTTAGTTTTCTAGCAAATTTAATTATTTGAGATATTATTCTTAGATTAAATAAATATGTATTACCCTATAATTCATACAACAATCTAAATCCTGCCCCTGGAGATGAGAAAAAAAAAAATCTTATCCTTCTATTCAGTACATCACAGCCCTTCAATTGTTTGAAAGTTTTATCTTTTACATCTCTAATTTTTGTTTTTTTTTAATTTTTTAAAAATTTTATTGGAGTATAGTTGATCTATAATATTGTGTTAGTCTCTGATGTACAGCAAAGCAAATCAGTTGTACATGTACATATATGCACTTGTTTTTATATTCTTTTCCCACATAGGTCACCACAATGTGTTGAGTAGAATTCCCTGTGCTATACAGTAGGTCCATATTAGTTATCAATTTTATATATAGTAGTGTAGCGCTTCCCTGGTGGCTCAGAGGTTAAAGCGTCTGCCTCCAATGTGGGAGACAGGGGTTCGATCCCTGGGTTGGGAAGATCCCCTGGAGAAGGAAATGGCAATCCACTCCAGTATTCTTGCCTGGAGAATCCCAGGGACAGGGGAGCCTAGGAGGTTACAGTCCACGGGGTCGCAAAGAGTCGGACACGACTGAGTGGCTTCACCTCACCTCATATAGTAGTGTGATATGTCAGTTTCAGTCTCCCGATTTATCCCCTCCTCTGTTCCCCCTGATAACCATAAGTTTATTTCTCACATCTGTGACTCTGTTTCTTTTTTGTTAAATAAGTTCATTTGCAACATCTCTTTTTTAAAATTTTTAATTGTTTTATAAGTCCATTTTTCCCCCTAATATTTATTTGTCTGTGCTGGGTCTTAGTTGTGGCATCTGGGTCTTTAGCTGCGGCATGCAGGATCTTCAGTTGTACATGTGAATGCTTAGTTGTGGCACGTGGGATCTAGCTCCGTGACCAGGGATTGAACCCGGGTCCCCCTGCATTGGGAGGATGAAGTCTTAGCCACTGAACCACCAGGGAGGTTCCTGCAACATCTCTCTCTCTTTCTCTCTCTTTTTTTTTAAAGCACATCATTTTGTTTAGTCACTTCAGATGGCTCAGTTCCACTGTCCCATCACTGTCTTGGGTAGACCTATAAAGAAAAAGTTGTTGATAATCAGTATTTAATTTAGAACAGTGATTCTCAACACTGGTCCAGGATTCTAACTAAATTGTTCCAGACTGGGGCTCAGATACTGGGGAGTCTTCAGTGTCCTCTGGGTGATTCTAATTTACTAGCAAGGCTGAGAACCTCTGAAAATGTATGGTCCAACCCCACACTCAGCATCTCTGGCACGAAGGGAGCTTCAGTGGGCAAAAGGAACAACCCTTTGCCTTGTTCTAGACACTAAAGTTCCACTGAGGCAATCTAAGTCACATATAAGATTTTAGTGACAGTTATGTATACTCTGGGCTCAAACTGGGCTTAAGTTCAATCCAAAGACTTATGTATTTGTTGGATGAGCTTCTGTTAATGTATACCTTCCTGGTTCTGTGGAGATGGAATTATTTTTTGGATCTAACTCCATTATATATATATATATATTTTTTTAACATATTGCCTGTAACTTTATTATTCATAGTATCAAAGAAAACAATAGATGTCATTAACTGTGTGCTAAGCACAAGGCCAAAGCCATTGACTTTTAAACCATTATCTTAATTGAATCTCCTCAGCAGCCCTATGGCAAAGGGAATATTAGTATTGCATTTTATAGGTAATAAAATTGAGGCTTAGATAAGTTAGATTAGATCCATCAAGTCCATCAAAAAAATTTTAGGATTCTAATTCCATCAAACTAGTCCATATTCCCATATTCTCTCTCTCTCTCCATATATATATATATACCCTCCCTTCCTAATATAAATGTCAGCTTTTCATCAATACTCACAGATGATATCCAGGCATCATATAAACCCTCTTCAGTTCAGTTCAGTCGCTTAGTCATGTCTGACTCTTCCTGACTCTTCCTGCAGCATGCCAGGCTTTCCTGTCCATCACCATCACCTGAAGCTTGCTCAAACTCATGCTCATTGAATCAGTGATGTCATCCAACCATCTCATCCTCTGTCGTCCCCTTCTTCTGCCTTCAATCTTGCCCAGCATCAGGGTCTTTTCTAATGAGTCATTTCTTCACATCAGGTGGCCAAAGATACAAACCCTCTTCAGATGGTTGTATAACTGTGGAACAAGCAAGAGTATCTGACCACTAGAGACTTCCATCCAGGATGAACCAACTATCATTTTAGAGCTAAATCAGTCAAAAGACTATGAAGCCGTCAACATAGACACATTTTCCCTGATGTCTGCAAAGATGTCCTGGGACCATTGGTCAGTGCCATGCCAACGTCTGTATTCACTGTTCCTATTCCTCTGTGAACCATCAATTAAAGAAATGAGCACTGTCCAGATGGACTTGTTCTAATGAACCAGATGTTGTTTCTGGAAATCACCATGTCTCCCAGGGATTACCATGTCATTACATCACAGACCATCCTTTTAATGCATTGCCCAAGGATTTTATTTGATACTAATTGGTTTATAGTTTGCAGAGATCAAGTCAATATGATACGTGCTCCTCCTTTCTTTCATTTTATTTTGTCACTTACTATGGGTTTTTTTTTTTCAAATTTTATTTATTTTTTGGCTATTCTGGGTCTTCATTGCTCTGTGCAGTCTTTTTCTAGATGTGGTGAGTGAGGGCTACTCTCTAGTTGTGGTGCAGTGGGCTTCCCTTGTTGCAAAGCTGGGTTCTAGAGCTTGGTCTGAATTGTGGCCTAGGGGCTTAGCTGCCCTGCAGCATGTTTCCAGACCTGGGATCAGATCCTTGTCCCCTGCAATTGTCAGGGGGATTATTAACCACCGGACCACAGGAGCAGTCTCTTCTTTTCTATTTTGGTTGCCTCCCATGGTATCTCTGACTGCTCAAAGATCATTTTAGGCACCTAAGAAAACTCCTGTCTGCTTTCATCCTCATTTGCCTGAGCCCTAGAATCCTGACTGCCTTTGATGGGTTCCATTTGATCAGCTTCATCTCTTTCATAAATTCCCACAATCTTGGGCTTCCACTGGCCCCTCTTTCTCTCTCTGAACAGCCTTCACTGCAGGAAATATTGAATGGGGGCCCTTCTGCTTTTTCTCTAAAATCTATGAACATTAGATCCCACACCTGCCCCAGGCACTGGGCAGATCACTTCTCTTGTTTTTCTTACTCAAATAAAACTTACAACCCACCTTCTAATTTCCTTTCATATTTTCCTAATGTTGAGTTTTATATCCTTTTCAAGTCTCAGCTCATTCTGGGCGGTGGCCTTCTTGACACCTTAAGCTCATAATTGTATCTTAAGTGAGGGTTTAACCCAAAACTATGAATACAAAGCTAACAAGTCATATATAAATCCAACATCAAGAGGAAATGTGTTATCAATCCAATCTTTCTCCTTTTATGAGCAGGTAGACGACCTCTATGCTAAATTCAAAATACATTACATATGAAATCATTCTTCTCAGAAACTTCATGGTATACATCTATCATCTTTCTTTGTTTTACGTGCAAAGGAATTGGTACTTGAAATTGTTCGAGAGGCTAGACAGTGATGAGGGTCATGAGTCACCCTCATAGATTCTGATTTTGTGTTGAGGGCTTTTTACAGCTGATTCTTAGATAAGCTGTGGAAGACAATGATCTCCAGCTCTGTTCAGTGTCTGATTGGAAAAGCCATCACCACATCACCCTACCTGACATAATGGAAAAGAATTATGGTCAGAGTAACAACAGTGACCCTGTTCTTCCAGGAGCCTGGAGCTACAACAGCAAGAAACATTATAAGCCAATGTAGTATGTCAACGACTCAGGAAAAACCTACTCACCTTACTGGGAAGTGTTTTGTTCCAGAAAATGATGTTAAAATTATTCACATTTCTGAATCCCTCTTATCACCAGCCAAACCCAGGGAATTTGGAATGATGAGTCACTCCCAGGTCACTTTCATAGGCCACATAAATAGTTGAAGGATCTTCACTCAATGAGGAAGCTACCCAAGAACTTTGGGTAGTAAGTATAAAGCCTCTGGCAGATTTATTTCCATAAACTGTTGCTTCTGTTCTCCAAGTTCAAAATTAGATGGTGATACACTAAGATTAACAGGGTCCCTTCTAGGTTAAACTTGTATTAGTTTTAAGCCACACGCTCTTGGCACCACAGTTGCCACAGAATTTCCTCTCCCTGTCTCTCTGCCATCCCCACACCACACCATCCCTGACCTAGCTACGCTATGATACTTGGCATGTATCACATAGACAGTCTCCTTTTCCCAGCCTGTTATGAGGTTACCCTGAGAAGGAATAGGCTTCATTCAAGTACCCAGCCTCCCAATCTGAGCACCAGTGACAGGGCCATGACCCTGCCTAGGCATTCTGATCTTCAGGTGAGGGATCAGACATCTTTTTCTAATTAAAAATATTGTACTGAAATGTGATGTACATGCGGAAAAGAGACTATCTCTAAGTATACTGTGCAACACATTTTCAACTGATCAAGCAACAAAGAGTTACTCATACCCAGAAACTCCCTTCCTGCCCTCCTCCACTCCCTCCCAACAAGGATCAGCATCATGCTTACCTCTCCCAGCACAGATTGGTCTTGACCTTTATATGAATGACATCAAACAACCTGCACACTCTTGTGTCTTCAGTCTTTTAGCCATAGTATGTACGTGATAGTCAGCCATCCTGTTGCATGTAGTTGGAAATTGTTTATTCTATTTGTTGGATCAGTTTCATTTGATGAATCTCCTGATTTCCTTCTCCCATCTACGGTTGGTACACATCAAATCATTTCCAGTGTGCATGCATGCTAAGTCGTTTCAGTCATGTCTGACTCTTCATGACCCCAAGGACTGTAGCAAGTATGGCCCATCTGCCTCTTCTGTCCATGGAATTCACCAGGCAGGAATACTGGAGTGGGTTGCCACTTACTTCTTCTTGACCTAGGGACTGAACTCACATCTCTTATGTCTCCTGCATTGGCAGATGGGTTCCTGATCACTAGTGCCAGCTGGGAAGCTCAACTGGGTAGCCATTCCCTGCTCTGGGGCATCTTCCTGACCCAGGGATTGAATCCGGTCTCCTGCACAAGCAAATTCTTTACCATCTGAATGTGGGGCTATTACATAGCACTGCTATAAATACTCCAGGCTCCAGGTGATCACAGTCCATTTCTGTTGGTTAAACATCTAAAAATAGAATGGCTAGGTCATAGGGTGGCATATGTTCAGCCTTAACAAAGAAACGGTATTTTAATAAATACTGTTTGCTCTTATTTCATTTCTTCCTCCTTTTCTTTCTCCTCTTCCACCTTCACTGTCTTCTTCA
Organism: Madoqua kirkii; assembly: GCA_006408675.1. Classification (NCBI taxonomy): domain Eukaryota; kingdom Metazoa; phylum Chordata; class Mammalia; order Artiodactyla; family Bovidae; genus Madoqua; species Madoqua kirkii. The sequence goes on along the minus strand of SJYC01148857.1, from coordinate 8,985 downwards.
AACTTTTATTTTTTTTTAACAAAATGAAACCCATGTGTGCTGACCTCACAGCCTGTGTTCATAATCTGAATGTGGGATACTTGTCGCCCTTCATGGTCCACATCACAGCAGAAACCAGGGTTGTTTTAGAACGTGGCTTTACTACAAATTTAGAGGTCTCTAAAGGGAAACCACATAGAACGTAGCACTCAGTATTGCTGAGGAAGGGAGCAGGGCACAACACTTAAAAGAATGACAGACTTTGAGGACATGGTATAAACTGGTTAGAATCAATGAGGTCTGAGATACATGCTCATTGTAATATATTAGCATATGCTAAGTGACACACCCACAGGCCCCATGACAGTTCCAAGCCTCACCACAACGGCTGTGGCCCAACTCCTAGAAATCCCCACCCCTTTCCAAAATATTCAGAATACCCCTCCCACTCATTAGCTTACAAAATTACCCATCCCTATAAAAACAGACAACTCCACACCCTAGAGCCTCTTGCCTTCTGAGATGGCCCACACTCTAGGAAATGTGTATCTCCCCGAATAAACCCTTTGCCACTTTACTATAGCTTGTTCTTGAATTCTTTCCTGTCAGAAGCCAAGAACCCAAGCTTGGCAGCCATCCTAGGGACTTACCTGAGACTTGGGACATGATATCCTCTCATGCCCTGCTCTCTCTCCTGCAACATTACCATGAGCTGCAGGTCTCTCTTGGAGCCCAACCAGCTCTGGTTTGTCCTCAGAACCCCTTTCAGAATAGCCTCCCTGTCAGCTCCCTCTGGGCCTGGAGAGCGTGCCTCTCAGAGTCCAGCTCGCTCTGTGCACTTAACCCTCCAGTCAGCATCCCACCATCAGCCCTGCTCATCTATGGCTGACCCTGTACAGAAGCAAAGTTCTGCCAAAAAAATATGTCAATGAAAAATTAATCAGTCTAAGAAAGAAATGGACATTTTTATAAGCCAAATCCAAGGCTTATAACCTGAGCATCTTAGAAAGTTCTGGGAACTGTTTTACCCACTTGAAGTCAAGGCCCAATTATACAAGTTTTTTGAGAAGAGGGTTGTACCTCAAATGATGGATTAGTGACAGTTTATATAATTCAGATCTAAGCATCATTGTGGCGGGTCATGTGATCCTGTACAAGATCAAGATCTTTTAAGGAGTTGTCTTTTTGATCTGGAGAATGCTGTTGACGTCTGAGCAGGTATTCCTGCTGATGGCAGAAGTCTGGTTGATGACTAATGCAGATACACAATGCGCAGTGCAGGGAGGGGAGCAGAGAAGAAATTTTTATGCTGAAATACTTCTTGCTCTGCCATAAATGTGAATTTTATTTCACAGATATATATATCTATATACACATATATAGCTCAGCATCCAGAGATCTTAAATTTGAATCTTCTGTTCTCCCCTTTACTACAAAGTGACCTTGAACAAGTCACTCAACCATTGTTTTCTCTCTTTCTTCATCTGTGAAATTAGATTAATAATAATTCTCACCTCACAGGATACATTTGAAGATCGTGTGAGAAATGCATGTAAGGTGCTTAGAACTCAGGCTGACAGGCAATTGGCACAGCGATGTTGGGTGGAATCATGCTAGCAGAGAAAACCAACTTCAAAAGGCATCTGCCTTCAGGTTAGTGATCATTTCAATTGACCCCACCCCCACCCTCAATGGATATGAATTGACTTTGTGTGTGTGTGTGCTGAGAGGCCTTTTCAGGGGACAAAAAGAGAAAGAGAAGCGTCTGCCCTGAAAGTAAATTTAACTCAGGCAGAAGTGATTTATAACTTTTAAAAGACAACTTCTTTTCATCTTTAAAAAAATATTAGAGCGCAGTCCCAGGCAAGACATCTCTTTATAAGCCTAGGAGAGAGAAAGAGAGGGAGAGAGAAGGAGGGAACATTAAAATAGCTTAATAATTTCAAGGGGATTTGATGAACAGAGCCTGGGCCAAGGAGACAGGCTGATAGAGAGGCTAGACTAAAGGATGAGTGGGTTGGGGGCAGCCTGGTTTAGTCTGGCCCACAGTACTTGCTGACTATGTGTTCTTGAACTTTGCCTTTTCATATCTGTAGAACAGAGACAGTCTTATCTTCCTGAGAGAATTGCTTTGTGGTTTAGAGTTAATGTAAATAAACTGCCTAACCTAGCAAACATAAAGACCTTATGCTGCTGCTAAGTCGCTTCAGTCGTGTCCGACTCTGTGCGACCCCATAGACAGCAGCTCACCAGGCTCCCCTATCCCTGGAATTCTCCAGGCAAGAATACCGGAGTGGGTTGCCATTTCCTTCTCCAGTGCATGAAAGTGAAATGTGGAAGTGAAGTCGCTCAGTTCAGTTCAGTCACTCAGTCATGTCTGACTCTTTGCGACCCCATGAATCACAGCACGCCCGGCCTCCCTGTCCATCACCAACTCCCGGAGTTCACTCAGATTCACGTTCATCGAGTCTGATGCCATCCAGCCATCTCATCTTCGGTCGTCCCCTTCTCCTCCTGCCCCCAATCCCTCCTAGCATCAGAGTATTTTCCAATGACTCACCTCTTCTCATGAGGTGGCCAAAGTTCTGGAGTTTCAGCTTTAGCATCATTCCTTCCAAAGAAATCCCAGGGTTGATCTCCTTCAGAATGGACTGGTTGGATCTCCTTGCAGTCCAAGGGACTCTCAAGAGTCTTCTCCAACACCACAGTTCAAAAGCATCAGTTCTTCAGCGTTCAACTTTCTTTACAGTCCAACTCTCACATCCATACATGACTACTGGAAAAACCATACATGCCTACTGGAAAAACCATAGCCTTGACTAGACAGACCTTAGTTGGCAAAGTAATGTCTCTGCTCTTGAATATGCTGTCTAGAGTGGTCATACCTTTTCTTCCAAGGAGTAAGTGTCTTTTAATTTCATGTCATGTCCAACTCCTAGCGACCTCATGGACTGCAGCCTACCAGGCTCCTCCATCTGTGGAATTTTCCAGGCAAGAGTACTGGAGTGGGTTGCCATTGTCTTCTCCAAAGACCTTATACATGACACCTATTATTATTTGGAATTACACATACACACATGCTGTATTCACCTAATGAGAAAAGAAAATAGCTCTGTGGGAATCATCCAGTGATGCTTCTAACAGAACATAAACCGTCTTTCAGTGCGTCATGGATAAGAGCAAGTACATGGTGTTTCTCTGCAGGGTCTCCACACAGCTGCAAAAGTTTGATCCCTGACCTCCTCTTAGTGCTGGCTGCTCTCAAAGCAGACGCCCACATGTCTGCTTTGTCCACCTAACTCCTGAGCTCAGATCACTGAGACTGCTGCAATGACTGTTAGAGCCAGACCGAAGCCACGACGGGCTAAAACCTGAGTCATGATTCTGGGAAACCACGCCCTGGGAGAGTCCTGCTCGCGCCAAACACAAGCCAATCAGAACTGGGATTTTGATTCAAACCCGAGCCAATGAGATTTTGTGATTTGTGTAATTTGAAAATCGTGTGCACTGTAGGCTTAGCCAATCATTACCGTCAGCTGTACTAAGAACCGCCTGTATAAAAGTAGCTGAGATTCAGAGCTCGGGGCTCTCTCGTCAAGACTCCACTGTGCTCAATGAGATGGGAGCCCTAGCTCGAGCTAGCAATAAAACCCCTTCATGCTTTTACACTGCTGTGGATGTCTTATTCTCTGTTTTGGGGACTCAGACTCTGGGCATAACAATGACACCTTCCTTGACAACCTCCAACCCAGAACATCACCTTCTTTCCAGACATCTCCTTAGAATTACTCAACTCTCTCTCAGAGATGCTCCACGTGTTCTCTGGTGTGTATTCTCCCCTACAGTAGCAAGCAAAATGAACCTCATTTCTTAGTCTCCTCCTTCTTCCTGTAGGTGTGCTCATGGTGTCTTTAGTTGAAGAGCTTAACGCCACAGAATAAACCTCTCTAGATAGATAGACAGACAGACACAAATAGATGGATATAGGTACATACCCATATTTATAGATAGAAAGACAGATATAGATATCCATACTGGGAGAGAGAAAAAAGGAGGAGGAAGTGGTGAGAGGGAGGAGAGGAGACTTTTATAAAAGATACTTTTAAAGTATTCTGATTCTTTATAGTCCAGTAACCCTCCTCAGGTCTCACACCAGTCCGCTACTCATTTCAATAAACTTTATTTAAAAATCACACAATTTCATGGTATTTACAGGCACTATTCTAAGCTAGAGACTATGGCCTGGAACTCCATTCTCAAAGACAGTTGAGAGGAAAGTTGGCTGCAGGTCAGTCCAGAACGGGGGTAAGAAGGGCAGGGTGGGTTTCAGGACTGGCTAGAGCTCCAGATCCATTGTCCAGTTCACAGTGTTATAACCTGGGTGTGTCCAGGTTCTGCCACTGAGGAGCCAAGTACCCTGATTTAGGTGAATCACTTGGAGTAGTTGTCTATAAAGTAGAGGTGAAACTTTCTACATTAGAGGGTTTCGGTAAGGCAAAATAAGTCATGCGAGGTTTCTAATTTGTTACTGAGTCGCCCAGTCCTGTCTGACTCTTTTGACACTCCATGGATTGGGATTTTCCAGGCAAGAAGACTGTAGTGGGTTGGCATTATCTTCTCCGGAGGTTCTTCCTGACCCAGGGATTGAACCTGCATCTCCTGCATTGCAGGCAGATTCTTTATCTTTGAGGTTTCTAACACATCATATATATATTGTTTAATGTTTATATGTTATTTTATTACATCATACCACTTTTCTATTGAAGTTAATTTATGTTCCCTTTTCAGGAAACTCAGAGCATTAGCTCACAGTTGTACTAAGTGATATGAAAAAGTGCCCTAGGACTTAAATTTCCTTAAGTAAAATTCCACCTTCACTACATTCATTTCTCTTTAAATAATTGTTCCTAATATTCGACAGCACACTCAGGAGGTAAGAAATTTTATGTCACTCAAATGCATTGTAGGCAAAAATGTATAATCAGGTTTACAAATTTTTTTAAAACAATTATCCATAATCTGCACCCTTTAGAGATAAGTGCTATTAGCATTTTGATAAATTTTCTATACTTGTACATATTTTTAAATTGAGGTGTAACTGACCTACTCTTAGGAAAGGGAAGCCCTTACCCAAGGGAAAGAGCTTCCCTTGTGGCTCAGCTGGTAAAGAATCTGCTTCCCGTATAGGAGACCTGGGTTCGATCCTGGGTTGGGAAGATCCCTGGGAGAAGGGAAAGGCTACCCACTCTAGTATTCTGGCTTGGAGAATTTTATGGACTATATAGTCCATGGGGTGGCAAAGAGTTGGACACGACTGAATGACTTTCACTTCACTTGATAACTGACCTGCATCACTATGTTATTTCCAGGTGTACAACATAGTGACTTGATATTTCTATATGTTACAAAAGAATTACCATGATACATCTAGATACCATCTGTCACCATATAAAGATAGTCAAATTGACTATACAAAGATAATCTAATTGACTGTATTCCCCAAACTGTACCTTTTATCCCTGTGACTCTTTTCTCTTTTTTAATAACTGAAAGTTTCTACCTCTTAATTTCCTTTACCTATTTCATCCCCCAACTCCTCTCCCCTCTGGTAACCTCCTGTTTGTTCTCTGTATCTACAAATCTATTCTGTTTTCTTATATTTTTTCTTTTGTTTTGTATTTTAGATTCCACATACAAGTGAAATCCAACAGTATTTACTTTTCTCTGACTTATTTCACTTAGCATAATACCTTCTAGGTCCATCCCTTTTGTCTCCAAAGGCAATATTTTATATGACTGAGCAATATTCCATTGTGTACAATTATATATATGTACACAATATATATATTGTGTACACGGGTCTTATGACCCATTCATCTACTGATGAACACTTAGATTGTGTCCATATCTTGATTTCAATGAATATAGGGGCACATGTATCTTTTTGAACTACTGTTTTTGTTTTCTTTGGAAAAATACACAGAAATGAAAGTGCTGAATTGTATGGCAGTTCTACGGCGTCCCAGGTGATTATGACCCATTCATCTACTGATGAACACTTAGATTGTGTCCATATCTTGATTTCAATGAATATAGGGGCACATGTATCTTTTTGAACTACTCTTTTTGTTTTCTTTGGAAAAATACACAGAAATGAAAGTGCTGAATTGTATGGCAGTTCTAGGGCGTCCCAGGTGGTGCTAGTGGTAAAGAACCTTCCTGCCAACGCAAGAGACTTAAAAGATGCAGGCTCGATTCCTGGGTCAGGAAGATCCCCTGGGGGAGGGCATGGCAACCCACTCCAGTATTCTTGCCAGAAGAATCCCATGGAGAGAGGAGCCTGGCAGGAGACCGTCCATAGGGTCGCAAAGAGTAGAATACGACTTGAGTGTCTTAGCATGCACACACACGAGGCAGCTCTGTTTTAAATTTTTTCAGGAACCTCCATACTATTTTCTATAGTGGCTGCACCAATTTACATTCCCACCAACAGCATAGGAATGTCATCTTTTCTCTTTGTCCTCACTAACACTTGTTATGTCTTGTCTTTTTGATGACAGCCATTCTAACCGTTGTTAGGTGACATTTCATTGTGATTTTGATTTGTTTTTCCCTGATGATGGACTGGAAAAGGTCAGTTTTCATTCCAATTCCAAAGAAAGGCAATGCCAAAGAATGCTCAAACTACCACACAATTGCACTGATTTCACATGCCGGTAAAGTAATGCTCAGAATTCTCCAAGCCAGGCTTCAGCAATATGTGAACCGTGAACACGCTGATGTTCAAGCTGGTTTTAGAAAAGGCGGAGGAACCAGAGATCAAATTGCCAACATCCAATGGATCATGGAAAAAGCAAGAGTTCCAGAAAAAAACATCTATTTCTGCTTTATTGACTATGCCAAAGCCTTTGACTGTGTGGATCACAATAAACTGTGGAAAATTCCAAAAGAGATGGGAATACCAGACCACCTAACTTGCCTCTTGAGAAATCTGTATGCAGGTCAGGAAGCAACAGTTAGAATTGGACATGGAACAACAGACTGGTTCCAAATAGGAAAAGGAATACGTCAAGGTTGTATATTGTCACCCTGTTTATTTAACTTCTATGCAGAGTACATAATAAGAAATGCTGGACTGGAAGAAACAAGCTGGAATCAAGATTGCCAGGAGAAATATCAATAACCTCATATATGCAGATGATACTACCCTTATGGCAGAAAGTGAAGAGGAACTAAAAAGCCTCTTGATGAAAGTGAAAAAGGAGAGTGAAAAAGTTGACTTAAAGCTCAGCATTTAGAAAACAAAGATCATGGATGTTTATTTAACTTCTATGCAGAGTACATAATAAGAAATGCTGGACTGGAAGAAACAAGCTGGAATCAAGATTGCCAGGAGAAATATCAATAACCTCATATATGCAGATGATACTACCCTTATGGCAGAAAGTGAAGAGGAACTAAAAAGCCTCTTGATGAAAGTGAAAAAGGAGAGTGAAAACGTTGACTTAAAGCTCAGCATTTAGAAAACAAAGATCATGGCATCTGGTCCCATCACTTTATGGAAAATAGATGGGGAAACAGTGGAAACAGTGTCAGACTTTGTTTTCTTAGGCTCCAAAATCACTGCAGATGGTGACTGCAGCCACGAAATTAAAAGACACCTACTCCTTGGAAGAAAAGTTATGACCAACCTAGATAGTATATTCAAAAGCACAGATTGCCAACTAAGGTCTGTCTAGTCAAAGCTATGGTTTTTCCAGTGGTCAAGTATGGATGTGAGAGTTGGACTGTGAAGAAGGCTGAGTGCTGAAGAATTGATGCTTTTGAACTGTGGTGTTGGAGAAGATTCTTGAGAGTCCCTTGAACTGCAAGGAGATCCAACCAGTCCATTCTCAAAGAGATCAGCCCTGGGATTTCTGTGGAAGGAATGATGCTAAAGCTGAAACTCCAGTAGTTTGGCCACCTCATGAAAAGAGGTGAGTCATTGGAAAACACTCTGATGCTGGGAGGGATTGGGGGCAGGAGGAGAAGGGGACAACCGAAGATGAGATGGCTGGCTGGCATCACGGATTCGATGGACGTGAGTCTGAATGAACTCCGGGGGTTGATGATGAACAGGGAGGCCTGGCGTGCTGCGATTCATGGGGTCGCAAAGAGTCGGACACGACTGAACGACTGAATTGAATTGAACTGATGATTAGTGATACTGAGCATCTTTTTATGTGTCTATTGGCCATCTGTATGACTTCTTTGGAGAAATGTCTATTTAGGTCTTCTGCCCATTTTTTGATTGGGTTGTTGTTGGGTTTTATTTGTTTTTTTTTTTTTTTGATGCTGAGTTGCATGAGTTCTTTGTGTATTTTTGACATTAACATCTTATCAAATCAATGGTAAATAATTTAAAAAATTATACTTAGAGCTTTTTTCCAGTTTACTTAATAAGAGTATTTAATTTTATTAGATAACACTCACAAGACTGGTGATTTTCAGAATTTAAAAGTCAATTCTTGGCTAAGTCTGTATTATCAGAGTAAAACAGAGATGAGTAGGATAATTCCTAAGAAGTCAAGTGATTAATTCCCCTTCACATTTCACTTTCCTTTCACAAGTTTTTCCTGTGGAGCATATGTTAGACAAAAGTCAACTAAACACAAACTCTTAAGCCAAAACAACTGTAGTTTGAATCCTCATAATCATTTACTAGTTATCTAACCCTGGGTAAGATTCTTAACTTTTTGGAGCCTCAGGGTCCTTCCCTGTAAGATAAAATGATAAAGCAAGATTATTTCAAGGCCATATATGATATAAAATATGAAGTGCTTTTTATATGGTTTTAATAGAATCACAATTAGTGGTAATTTTAGTATTTTATTTTAAAGATACCAAATGTATTTAAGGACTTTATTATCAGATTGATCATTATTCCTCTACTTTGAAAAACAGAGTTACAGGGAATTCCCTAGAAGTCCAGTGGTTAGGACTCTAGACTTTCACTGCTGAGGGCTT
>SJYC01148856.1:0-12894 GCA_006408675.1 Madoqua kirkii | reverse complement strand
CACAATTAGTGGTAATTTTAGTATTTTATTTTAAAGATACCAAATGTATTTAAGGACTTTATTATCAGATTGATCATTATTCCTCTACTTTGAAAAACAGAGTTACAGGGAATTCCCTAGAAGTCCAGTGGTTAGGACTCTAGACTTTCACTGCTGAGGGCTTGGGTTCAATCCTTGGTTGGGGAACTAAGATCCCCCAAACTGCACAATGAGGCCAGTTTTCTTTTTTTTCAACAGAATTACAAGGTTAGTAGGACTCCCTAGGTTTTGAATCAGATCTCCTGCCCTTTGCTAAGATTGTAACAAAATTTATCAGGGAAATGAGAGTCATCATCTATGTTATTTTAAGAGGTTACAGGGAAGGAAACAATATTTTCTATATTCATGTATCTAAATATTTCATAATTTTTGTCAAGTTGTTTAAATGCAATTTTATTTCACTTGATATTATAACACCTAGTATATCTTATTAAGTATGTCTTTTTATCCAGAAACAATCATTATAGTTCACATAAGTGTAACATCTTAGAGTTTTCTGATCTTTCTTCTTGGAGTTTTCATCTTAGAGTTTTATTTCATTTGATATTTACATTGTCTTTGGTAAAAAGCCATATCTGGACAAAGGGACTAAAGTTGAAAGTTGAAATGATTTGTCCTGAACCTCAACCATCTAATTCATGGTGGCAGAGCCAGGGAATGATCCCATACAACTTGCTAACAAAACAAACAATAACCACTCTTAAAGATCTTTAAGTGAAAATTAAAACTAAGTGAAAAATCTAAAGTTTCAGGACCATCTCTTAGTCAGGATATGATAATAATCTATATATAGTAAGAAAAATAATATAGGAAGTCAATGTTAAGATTTTTGAATTTTAAAAATATTTGCAAAATGTTTGGATACACTAACAGGATGGAGAATGGTGGTGAAAGCTTTTAAAGTTGAGCTGATGAGATTATTAATATTGGGAGAATTTCTTTCCCACTTACCTTTGTTTATTCACTGCCTGCTGGAATACTTGGTAATTTTTGCTGCAAAATAAGAGTAAAGTTTTAAGATCTGCCCAGACTCCATTAGAGGGCAGCATCTGCTAACGAAACAGAAGGCAGGCTTGTCAGCTATAGGAACTGCACTGTTCTGCCCTACAAGTGCCTGTGTCATTTCACATTCCAGTGTTTGCAACAACACTAACAAGAAGTCAATACAGATACGCCAAAGGAAGGAAGAAAGGAAAGAAATAAATAGAACCTTATTACTGAATGAAGACAGCATGAAAGAGTATGAAGAAAATACATTGAAACTCTGTGTATCAGGTTCTGAATTAAACATTGCAATAAAAAGACAGAATTCCTGCCCTGGTGGAGGTTTGTTAAGAAACCAAGTTCTGTTCCAACTGGCTGCATTCTTTGAGACCTGTTCACCTGTTACTTGGGCTCAGAAGGCCATGCAAGAAGCCGTCTGGTGGCCAAATCTCCAGCTCTTCAATGACAGCAGTCCAGTACAAAGGCAAATGTAATGGCAAAAGTGCCAGTGTGTTTTATGCTTACACACGAACAAGTAGGGAAAGAAGTACGTCAAGGCTGTATATTGTCACCCTGCTTATTTAATTTATATGCAAAGTACGTCATGAGAAACGCTGGGCGGGAAGAAGCACAAGCTGGAATCAAGATTGCAGGGAGAAATATCAATAACCTCAGATATGCAGATGACACCACCCTTATGGCAGAAAGTGAAGAGGAACTAAAGAGCCTCTTGATGAAAGTGAAAGAGGAGAGTGAAAAAGTTGGCTTAAGACTCAACATTCAGAAAATAAAGATTATGGCATCCGGTCCATCCAGTCCACTTCATGGCAAATAGATGGAGAAACAATGGATATAGTGACAAACTTTATTTTCTTGGGCTCCAAAATTCCTGCAGATGGTGACTGCAACCATGAAATTAAAAGAAGCTTATTCCTTGGAAGAAAAGTTATGACAACCTAGACAGCATATTAAAAAGCATAGATATTACTTTGCCAACAAAGGTCTGTGTAGTCAAGGCTATGGTTTTTCCATTCATGTATGGATATGAGAGTTGGACTATAAAAAAAGCTGAGCACTGATGAATTGATGCTTTTGAACTGTGGTGTTGGAGAAGACTCTTGAGAGTCCTTTGGACTGCAAGGAGATCCAATGCATCCTAAAGGAAATCAGTCCTGAATAATCATTGGAAGGACTGATGTTGAAGCTGAAACTCCAATACGTTGGCCACCTGATGAGAAGAACTGACTCTTTTGAAAAGACCCTGATGCTGGGAAAGATTGAGGACAGGAGGAGAAGGGGACAACAAAGGATGAGATGGTTGGATGGCATCACTGACTCAATGGACATGAGTTTGAGTAAACTCCGGGAGTTGGTGATGGACACGGAGGCCTGGCGTGCTGCAGTCCATGGGGTCACAAAGAGACACGATTGAAGCAACGTGGCATGTGTGCTCAGTAGGTGAATACCTACCTGAGGGAGGTGAGGGGGGCAGGAATAGGTGGGACTGAAATGTCCAAATATGGAGACAGTCTTCTACAAGTGGTATAATACAGGAATACATAAAATGCTCAGAGGAGAAAGACATTGCTTCTGACCTGGGGAGCTGAAGAACTGGGAAGTGCTTGAGATGGGCCTTGTCCAGTTTTGATGGGGGCAGAGGTGGGATGGAAATCTGATAGGTGTGGAAGGAACTGCAGGTAGAGGAAACAGACAGAGGTGTGGAGTGCTTTGGTACTGGCGATAAAGTTTATTTCTAAAGCAGAGCACTAAGGCATGATGGGGGGCCAGAAAGGAGAAGGGGTAGTATATGGGAAGAAAGGCTGGAAGGGACACGAAGAAGGAGAGGAAGGAGGCGTGCAGGGCCTTTGGGTTTCAATGCCATGCTAAAGAGTCTGTCCTATATGGACTTGTTTTTTATACTCCACCCTAGTCAAAAGACTGGGGCTGTATTCTATAAATCAAGAGAAGGGAGTGAACATTATACAGCACATAGGTTTAGATTACATGTGTATGCATGTGTGTATTTTTTTAGACTTTAGTGTTTCAGAGCAATTTTAGTTTCACAGCAAAATTGAGAGGAGAATACAGAAACTTTCCTCATGCCCCCTCCCCACACATGCATGCATAGCTTCCACAACGATCAACATTCCCCATATGGGGCTTCTATAACTGATGCACTCTAGGATATCTGGCTCTAAATAAGAGGTCACACCATCATGGTGGTTATCTAGATCATGAAGATCTCTTTTGTAGAGTTCTGTGTCTTCTTGCCACCTCTTCTTAATATCTTCTTCTTCTGTTACGTCCATGCCGTTTCTGTACTTTATTGAACCCATCTTTGCATGACGTGTTCCCTTGGTATCTCTAATTTTTTTGAAGAGATCTGTAGTCTTTCCCATTCTATTGTTTTTCTCTATTTCTTTGCATTGGCCACTTAGGAAGACTTCCATATCTCTCCTTGCTATTCTTTGAAACTGCATTCAGATGGGTATATATTTCCTTTTCTCCTTTGCCTTAAGTTTCTCTTCTTTTCTCAGCTATTTGTAAGGCCTCCTCAAACAATCATTTTGCCTTTTTGCATTTCTTCTTGGGGATGGTTTGATCACCACCTCCTGTCCAATGTCACAAACCTCCATCCATAGTTCTTCAGGCACTCTATCAGATCTAATCCCTTGAGTCTATCTGTCACTTCCACTGTGTCTATCTGTTACTTCCACTGTATAATCATTAGGGATTTTATTTAGGTCCTACCTGAAAGATCTCGTGGTTATCCCTACTTTCTTCAAGTTAGGTCTGAATTTTGCAATAAGGAATTCCTGATCAGAGCCATTCCAAGTCAGCTCCCAGTCTTGTTTTTACTGATATACAGAGCTTCTCCATCTTTGGCTGCAAAAATATAGTCAGTCTGATTTCAGTGTCGACCATCTGGTGATGTCAATGTGTAGTCGTCTCTCGTGTTGTTGGAAGCAGATGTTTGCTGTGACCAGTGTGTTCTCTTGGCAAAACTCTGTTAGCCTCTGCCCTGCTTCATTTTGTACTCCAAGGTCAAACTTGCCTGTTACTCTAGGTATCTCTTGACTTCCTACTTATGTGTTCCAGTCCTCTATGATGAAAAGGACATTTTTTTTTTTTGGTGTTAGTTCTAGAAGGTCTTGTAGGTCTTCAGAGAACCATTCAACTTCAGCTTCTTTAGCATTAGTGGTTGGGTCATAGACTTGGATTACTGTGGTAGTGAATGGTTTGCCTTGGAGAGGAACAGAGATCATTCTGTCATTTTACATCATGATCACCCAAAGTTCATAGTCTACCCTAGGGTTCACTCTTGATGCTATACATTGTAATGGTATAAACAAATGTATAAAGAAATGTGTCCATGATTATAATATTAATATTATACAGAATATTTCCACTGTCCTAAAAATCTGTGTTTGCTTGTTTATGTCTCCCTATCCACACTCCATGACAACCACCAATCTTTTTACTATCCCTATAATTTTGCCTTTTCCAGAATGTCATATAGCTGGGATTATGCAGTATGTAGCCTTTTCATATTGACTTCTTTCAGTCAGTGATATGAATTTAAGGTTGTTCCATGTCTTTTCATGGCTTGGTAGCTCATTCCTTTTTACTGCTGAATAATATTCCAATATCTGGATGCATCACAGTTCATTTAGCCATTTGTCTACTGAAGGATCGGAGAAGGCGATAGCACCCCAATGTCATATAGCTGGGATTATGCAGTATGTAGCCTTTTCATATTGACTTCTTTCAGTCAGTGATATGAATTTAAGGTTGTTCCATGTCTTTTCATGGCTTGGTAGCTCATTCCTTTTTACTGCTGAATAATATTCCAATATCTGGATGCATCACAGTTCATTTAGCCATTTGTCTACTGAAGGATCGGAGAAGGTGATGGCACCCCACTCTCCAGTACTCTTGCCTGGAAAATCCCATGGACAGAGGAGCCTGGTAGGCTGTGGTCCATGGGGTCGCAAAGAGTCGGACACGACTGAGCGAATTCCCTTTCACTTTTCACTTTCATGCATTGGAGAAGGAAATGGCAACCCACTCCAGTGTTCTTGCCTGGAGAATCCCAGGGACGGGAGATCCTGGTGGGCTGCTGTCTATGGGGTCGCACAGAGTTGGACACGACTGAAGTGACTTAGCAGCAGCTACTGAAGGATGGGCTCCCAGGTGGCGCTAGTGGTTAAGAATCTGCCTGCCAGTGCAGGGGAGACAAGAGAAATGGGTTCCATCCCTGGGTTGGGGAGATCCCCTGGAGGAGGGCATGCAACCCACTTCAATATTCTTGCCTGGAAAATCCTATGGACACAGAAGCCTTAGGGCTACAGTTCGTGGAGTCACAAAGACTCGGACATGACTGAAGCTAGTTGGCATGCACACATGCTATTGAAGGATGTCTTGTCTGTTTCCCAGTTTTGGCAATTACGAATCAAGCTGCTCTCAACTCCACGTGCAGATTTTTGAGGAGAGTGTATGTGTATACAAAGGTCTGATATTATGGCTAAGTGGCTGCTTTCATAGGCTTACTGCTGCTTTGATGGAGATGATAAGGGTGGGAATAACAAATGTCTGCATCAGGTAAATCCCAGTCAGCTGATCAGAATATCAGCATTACAGGAACCAAGTGAGCAGCAGACAAGAGGCAGTTTTTTCCTGAGGGAGACCTTCATTAGGAGATTGGCATCAGTGAGACAGTCAGCCACAAGCCGTGGTAACGATGTAAGTGAGTGAGTGAAAGTCGCTCAGTCGTGTCTGACCCTTGGCAACCCCATGGACTACATAGCCTTCTAGGCTTATCTGTCCATGGAATTCTCCAGACAAGAGTACTGGAGTGAGTTGCCATTCCCTCCTCCCGGGAAGCTTCCCTACCCAGGGATTGAACCCAGGTCTCCCACATTGCAGGCGGATTCGTTACCATCTGAGCCACTGGGAAGCCCCGTAACAATGCAAGGAAACCTTCATTCTACTTCTACCGCCTTCCAGACACTGTGTGGAAATCAGTTTATTCTGCTGACATATGTGTGCTCTGATCTAACCTTCTGGTTTTGTGTTTTAAAACACTATTCATTTCAGAAGTTCTAGATGTTTATGATTAATGAGACATTTTCCCCCAAAGTAAACTTCTTTGTATTTTTCTCGTGGTATATAGACAGGATTGTTTGGTTTGAGACTCAAATAAATGCTGTAAGGAAAATGTGAGGAGATAAAATTTTTGTCTGCATCTGGGTGGTGCTAATGCATTTGAGCTGGAGGATCGTCTGGGAATTCAAATAGAACATTTGGAGGTAGGCATGGTGATATATAACATGGAAAATGTGTTTTTTAAAACCTCTATATTTGTTCCTCTCAACCGTTGAATATGTTGCTAGTCCAACAGATCCTAATAATTTTGGTTGAGAGGGCTTTCCCCCTGGCACTAATGGTAATGAATTTGCCTGCCAACACAGGAAATATAAGAGACATGGGTTTGATCCCTGGGTCGGGAAGATCCCCTGTAGGAGGACATGGCAACCCACTCCAGTATTCTTGCCTAGAAAATCCCATGGACAGAGGAGCCTGGCAGGCTAAGGTCCATCAGGTCACAAAGAGTTGGACACAAATGAAGCGACTTAGCATGCATGCAAAGCTGAGAACATAGCAGACAGAAAAACAGACATATCTTCGTTTCTTTTCAGAAAAGTTGTCAACAGTGAAACTCAGTAAACACAGGTTCAGAGTTTAAGACTCTATTTAAGACTTTGAAAATGGCCTAGTCACTGTTTTCTTTCCCTGAAATGTCCCCTTCCCATGTTACACTTCCTCTTTCATTTCTGTGCTTGGACAGTGATCATTTCCTACCCAGACGATGATGCTGAAACCCAAAATGTGGTTTTATTTAGCATCCTGGGGAAATCCTATGGCCTGTGATTCCATAGATGCCTATTATGAACACATGGTTAGTCTAATTCAAGATGGAGCTGGGAGAGGAAATTTCTGAAGGCCTTATTCTTTTATCAGTTCAGTTCAATCTCTCAGTCATGTCTGACTGCAGTATGCCAGGCTTCCCTGTCTGTCATCAACTCCTGGAGCTTACTCAAACTCATGTCAATCATTTCGGTGATGCCATCCAACCCTCTCATCTCCTGTTCTTCTCCTGCTTTCAGTCTTTCCCAGCATCAGGGTCCTTTCCAATGAGTCAGCTCTTCACATCAGGTGGCCAAAGTATTGGAGTTTCAGCTTCAGCATTAGTCCTTCCAATAAATATTCAGGACTGATTTCCTTTAGGATGGACTGGCTGGATCTCTTTGCAGTCCAAGGCACTCTCAAGAGTCTTCTTCAACACCACAGTTCAAAACCATCAATTATTTGGTGCTCAGCTTTCTCTACAGTCCAGCTCTCACATCCATACATGACTACTGGATTGACTGATTCCTAAAAGAATGAAATTCTGCCATTTGCAGAATTGGATGAAACTAAAAAATATTATGATTAGTGAAATAAATTGGACAAAGATAAATACTATATGAAATCAGTTATATATAGAATCTAAAAGATAATACAAATGAAGTGTGTTAGTCGTGTCCAACTCATCGTGACCCTATGGACTATGGCCTGTCAGGCTCCTCTGTTCATGGAATTCTCCAGGGAAGAATACTGGAGTGGGTTTTATTCCCTTCTCCATGGGATTTTCCCGACCTACAGATCGAACACAAATCTTCTACTTTGCAGGTGGATCTTTACCATCTGAGTCACCAAATATAAATGAATCTATATGTAAAACAGAAACAGGCTCACAGACTTAGAAAACAAATTTCTGGTTAACAAAGAGGGTGAGGAGGACAAATTAGGAGTATAGGAGTAACAGATACAAACTAACAGATTCATAAAATGGACGAGTAACAAGGATTTTTTAAAAAATAAACAAGGAAAAATTTTAAGTAGTGCCCTGAGATGGTGGTAGAACAATTCTCCTGTAGTTTCCCTTTAGTAGGGATCTGCAACTCTGGCCCAGGCATTCTCCTGCTCCTCTATGCCTTGAAAGATTTCTCGTTTTAGTTCTCTCTCCTCTCTGCTCCCCCCTCGCCCCAACGTGGAGCCAACCCACACAAATGCCATTTAGTTGTACAACGGTCCATTTGTTCAATTAGTCCTAACCTCTAGGTTCACAGGAAGCAGAGAGCCCCAAACCACCACAGGCAGCCTTCTCACTGGATGTGCGATAACCACACAAGTTTGTTTTCACTTTAAAAAGAGGTCAGAGGTTTCACTTTCTCTCTCTTTTTCCCATGACTCATAGAAGTTTGATATTTAGGATTTGCAGTTAGGAATGGCAAAAAACATCCTTACGGACTTTTGCCCCCTTTGAAACACTCTCAAGAGTCTTCTTCAACACCACAGTTCAAAACCATCAATTATTTGGTGCTCAGCTTTCTCTACAGTCCAGCTCTCACATCCATACATGACTACTGGATTGACTGATTCCTAAAAGAATGAAATTCTGCCATTTGCAGAATTGGATGAAACTAAAAAATATTATGATTAGTGAAATAAATTGGACAAAGATAAATACTATATGAAATCAGTTATATATAGAATCTAAAAGATAATACAAATGAAGTGTGTTAGTCGTGTCCAACTCATCGTGACCCTATGGACTATGGCCTGTCAGGCTCCTCTGTTCACGGAATTCTCCAGGGAAGAACACTGGAGTGGGTTTTATTCCCTTCTCCATGGGATTTTCCCGACCTACAGATCGAACACAAATCTTCTACTTTGCAGGTGGATCTTTACCATCTGAGTCACCAAATATAAATGAATCTATATGTAAAACAGAAACAGCTCACAGACTTAGAAAACAAATTTCTGGTTAACAAAGAGGGTGAGGAGGACAAATTAGGAGTATAGGAGTAACAGATACAAACTAACAGATTCATAAAATGGACGAGTAACAAGGATTTTTTAAAAAATAAACAAGGAAAAATTTTAAGTAGTGCCCTGAGATGGTGGTAGAACAATTCTCCTGTAGTTTCCCTTTAGTAGGGATCTGCAACTCTGGCCCAGGCATTCTCCTGCTCCTCTATGCCTTGAAAGATTTCTCGTTTTAGTTCTCTCTCCTCTCTGCTCCCCCCTCGCCCCAACGTGGAGCCAAGCCACACAAATGCCATTTAGTTGTACAACGGTCCATTTGTTCAATTAGTCCTAACCTCTAGGTTCACAGGAAGCAGAGAGCCCCAAACCACCACAGGCAGCCTTCTCACTGGATGTGCGATAACCACACAAGTTTGTTTTCACTTTAAAAAGAGGTCAGAGGTTTCACTTTCTCTCTCTTTTTCCCATGACTCATAGAAGTTTGATATTTAGGATTTGCAGTTAGGAATGGCAAAAAACATCCTTACAGACTTTTGCCCCCTTTGAAAGTTTTTCAGTTGTTATTTTGTTGTTACTTACTTGCTTTGTTTTCTAGTGATGTAAATGTTGTGTCTCCAGTTTTCTCACTTGGCTAGTTTCTCTATACGAAAACTCTTGAAGCTGTATTCCCTAACTTCTGATTCTTCTCTTTCTTTGGGATTAAATACCTACATTGGCACTTTCTTAGTTTTAAAAGTCTCTTGAATTTCAAGACTGTGACTTTATAATGTTAACTAGGTCATTCTTAAAACATATACCCTATACAGCAGTCTAACTCAATTCAGGTGTTTTGATTAGTCAACTCTTTTGACAGTTACAAGAAACACCACTAGCATTTGAAGAAGTGTGCATCCTGGGCGCTTCTTCACATCTAAGCCATCAGTGGTACCTGGAGCAGGACAGTGATCCTTACATCTGATTGGCCAATGACTGACTGGAAATTGTCCATGATGTTTCTCCTGTAAGTAAACCTGATGGTTAAGGAAGGGAAGAAAATGGCTAAGAAATAGAAATATTCTCTCCTTAATAATAAATCTGTATCTTCAGTTAATTTTCAAAAGGTGGAAAAGGAAATATTTTCTAAATATCAGCTTTCTAAACCAATTTGAAAAATAATCTCCAGAGTCAATAATGAATGTTTAATGCATATTTTGTTCTTTTTTATCTTTATGTAGCACGTATGTTGAGGTCACAGTTTATGAACAGATGGAATATATGACCAAGGCCAACTAATTAACATCAAGGATAGGGGACCCATTGTCTTTCCATAACTCCCATCCATCTACCTTCATTCTGTCACCATGGTACCTCGTGGTTCAGTTATTGGGAGTTGTGAATAAACAATTCAACAAAATTCATTTCATATAATGCTCTGCTTGATTTTCAAATACAGAAGCTATGTTTGAATATTTTCCAAATCAGTGGAACATCCTCAATGATTTCAGCTGTTCAACTTCACTTTAAGGGACATGAGACTGCAGTGAATTTTGTACTAATTGTTTAGTTTACAGATGAATGGAGTGGGAGTTGGCACTTTTTATAGTGCATTCTGAACATTCTTATGGTTTCTAGTTGTGAGGGCCAACTCTAGACTGCCTCAGATATCTGTGCCAAAGGAACATGCTAAAGTGTGTCATTTTTATTAATTCACATATCATGTGTAGCATGCTGGGAACTTTGAAAGAGCAGGCAGGCTTCCCAGACTTGAAGTAACTCCTGCTTCTTTTTGGAGCTGCTGTTTCCTGTTTGAATCGAATGGAACAAAACCAGGAAGTTCTGAGCAGCATGAAAGTTCTCCAGTGTGACTTGTGAGTTTCATAGGGAGCCTGTGACAGAAGAGCACTGAAAATAGATTCAATTGAATTACCATGTGATCCCACAATCTCACTTCTGGTATGTTTCCAAAAGAATTCAAAGCAAGATCTCACAGAGAGATTTATACTCCCATGTTCGTTGTAGCATGAGCCAAGAGGTGAAGCAGCCCAAATGTCCATGGATGGATGAAAGGATAAACAAAATGTAGCACAGTCTGCTCTCCATATTTGCAGGTTCTGCACCTGAGGATTCATCCAACTGGCAGCTCGTGCACTGTGTTTAAAATCTAAGGTTGACTGCAACTGAATCCCCAGATGCAGAACCTAAGGCTGAGGAGGGACTTCTTTGGGGTTTGAATATCCTCAGATTTTGGTATTCATGGCTGATCCTGAAACTAATCCCCCACAGATACAAGGGATGGCTGTGATACATACAATGGAATATCATTCAACCTTTAAAAAAATTAATTTATTTATTTTAATTGGGTCATTACTTTACAATATTGTGATGATTTTGCCATACATCAACATGAATCAGCCATAGGTAAACATGTGCCCCCCTTTCCTGAACCCCTCTCCCACATCCATCCCCACCCTATTCCTCTGTGTTGTCCCAGAGCACTGGCTTTGGGTGCCTTGCTTCATTCATCAAACTCGCACTGGTCATCTGTTTTACATAGGGTAATGTATATGTTTCAATGCTATTCTCTCAAATCATCCCACCCTCACCTTCTTCCACTGAGTCCACAAGTCTGTTCTTTACGTCTGTGTCTCCTTTGCTACCCGGAATGTAGGACTGTTGGTACTATCTTTCTAAATTCCGTATGTATGCATTAAGATACAGTATTTCCCTTTTAAAACAATGAAATCCTGTCATATGCTGCAATGTAGGTGAAGTCTGGGGTCAGAAGCCAGTCACAAAAAGAAAAATAAGGTCTGATTCCACTGCTAAGAGATATCCAAGGTAATTAAACTCATAGAAATAGAAAGTAGAAAGGTGGTCAGAAGCTTGGGAGAGGGGGAAATAGGGAGTTGTTTAAAGAGAATATAGTTTCAGTTTGTAGAGTTGTGGTGTACAACCATATTAAGATACTTAACACCTCTGAACTATGCACATAATGAATAGGATGCTAAATTTTGTTTGTTTTCACCACATTGAAAGAATTAGACACTGAGCTGATGGTGTCAATGAACTCAACAGCTAGTCTGCAGAGGACACTTGTGAGGCTATTCTGATTAAAGAAAGCGACTCTCCAGCTAAAAACATTGATACTTGCAGTAGAGTTGACCAGTGTGTAGAACCACTCTAGATCCTAGATCACAGAGCCCATCTGGGCTACTGCATTGCCATGAGAGCTACTGTGGACAGCCGGGAAACTTCTAAGGAGTCTCTGAGTTCTGATGTGGAAAAACGCAAAAAGTGATACAAGTAAAGAAGTGAATCAACAAACCAGCAAAGGTGCTTGACTTCCTGGAGTCATTTCTGTGGGAAGATGCTTCCTCAGAATAGTCTACTTGGGGGTAGTTTCCCCACAGGTCCAAAAACTGACCAAACTTTTACCTAGGAGAGACGATGAACACATTCTTTTATATTATGCAAGCGGAAAGTAAAGTCAGAAACAGTGAGGGAATTACTTACCCAAAGGCTTCCAGAGAAAAGATTAGCAAACTCCTCTGAGGAGTCCCAGTCTCAGTGGTGACTTCAGATAAAATCTTTTATTGACCGCAATGTGGCGAGAAAGTCAATACTAGCGCGCGCACGCACACACACACACACGCACACACACACACACCTCTCACACAGCCCATTTTGACCTGGGCTGTCCGGGTCAGAATGAAGCAGGGGCGGCAGAATAGTGATGGTGTTACTTTGCCTTCTGCACACTCTGCCCTTGAGCCCTGGAAGCATACCTGTGGATGTCTAGGACTCTGTGGGGTATAATTTGAATTTCACTCACATACTATCCTTTTCACTTTAAACTTCCCCTCTAGTATTCACAGACTATTTTATTATTCTTGTTTATATATCCCCAGCAAGGAAGTTCATAGTAATAATGGCCCCATGTATTGAGTACTTACGTACTGGCTTGCTTGCTAAGCGCTTTACAGGCATGATTTCATTGAATATATCCCAGAAAGTAGTTTT
>SJYC01148855.1:0-66387 GCA_006408675.1 Madoqua kirkii | reverse complement strand
TGGTATTTGGGTGATAATGGCCTCACAGAATGAGTTTGGAAGTTTACTTTCCTCTGCAATTTTCTGGAAGAGTTTGAGTAGGATAGATGTTAGCTCTTCTATAAAATTTTGGCAGGTTAGTTCTGAGCTGTCTCCAGCTGAAGCTGTGCTGCTGTGAGCCTCCAGTTCCCTCCGCACAGCTCCTGCTTCAGTGGTCCCAGCTCTGGCCAGGAGTTCTCAAAAGTGTCTTAACTCCTGTCAAAGAGGCCTGACTCATCACTTTCTGCAACTAAACTTTCTCAAAAGTAGAAGCAGTTTGCTGCTATTACTAAGTTCTGAGTTGCTTGCAGGGCTTCATCTCTCCCAGTATAACCAAGTTCACGTACCTGTATCAAATACCCTCAGAGCGAAAGATCTACAGGATTTCTTTCTTTTTCTTTTTTTTTGCATTTGTTTTATTCTGCAAGTATCTAACTACTACAGAGAGAGAGTTCTAGACATTTTACTTTAGAAACAAAAAAGAGGAAGGACCATTTCTACTCACTACTTTACATTGTTTAGGGCATAGGACTTCCCAGGTGGCATTAGTGATAAAGAACCCACCTGCCAATGCAGGACACTCAAGATACAGGAATCACAGATTTGATCCCTGGGTCAGGAAGATCCCCTGTCTTTTTCTTTTTTTTTACATTTGTTTTATTCTGCAAGTATCTAACTACTACAGAGAGAGAGTTCTAGACATTTTACTTTAGAAACAAAAAAGAGGAAGGACCATTTCTACTCACTACTTTACATTGTTTAGGGCATAGGACTTCCCAGGTGGCATTAGTGATAAAGAACCCACCTGCCAATGCAGGACACTCAAGATACAGGAATCACAGATTTGATCCCTGGGTCAGGAAGATCCCCTGGAGGAGTGCATGGCAATCCACTCCAGTATTCTTGCCTGGAGAAACTCATGGACAGAGGAACCTGGTGGGCTACAGTCCATAGGATCCAAAGAGTTGGACACAACTGAAACAACTTAGCACAGAGGGCATATTATTTTTCTTTATTTTTGTCTCTCTTAAAAGATAGCTTTATGGAGCAAACAATAAATCAGCAAATATTTCTTGAACCCTTACTTTCTACAGTACACTTTAGTAATAATTGTCTAAATTACAAACCTCTAGGATAGTAGTGCTCAGGTCACTACAATAGCAAACAAGGGCAGTTCATCCTAGTAAAGCAGCTGAAGTCTGAATTTTCTAGATTCTGGCTGTCTTCAGACTTAGGCATTTGAGATGCCTATGTCATTCCCTCTCACATTCAGTCTTGAGAATGGAGGCTGGAGTATTACTGCTGCCCCTTAGAACCTTCCACATCCTGCCTAAGTGCTTCACTGACCACTGTGAGCCTGGGAATCACCACAGGAGTAAGTCAGTCTACGGCTGTGGAAGGCTGTACAGACAGAGCAGGTCCATAATGGCCACTTGCCCATCTGTTGTATAGTTAGCTTTTTTTTTCCTTTTTAATAGAGTCACTTAAGAGGCATGACAATATCTGAAGGTCCATACCAAAGGGGCCAAGGATGACCTCATTAACAGGAGACTCAAAAATAGCCCTTACTGCAAACAAGAGAGAGACATGTGTGTTTTCTGCCCTTCAGAAGATGCCCTTTTGGTCTGGACATATTTCTAATGATTCTGCTGTCATAATCATATCTTATCTAGCTCTGAAATACTAGAGCTACTCCAGTAGGAAGTCTCTCTGATGAGTCACAGGAAAAGATATCTGAATCTCAGAGCAAAAGAGTACTTTAGGATTTTCCAAGAACTTTCATAAACATTAGCTCAATCCTGAGGATTTTGAACACCCAGCTTTCTAGAAGAGGCAATTTCTCCCCATTTTACTTCTTAAGCTTATTTGCTTCTCTGTTTAAGAGGAAAGCAGAGCAAGAAATGTCAGAGACAGGACAGATGAGAAAACAGTGTTCAGAACTTTCTCGTGGCTCATCAAGGATCACCCAGGTAACTTGATTCTCTTTGTTACCTGCTTCATTCTGCTGTGCACCTGCAGAAATTCATCAGTGATTCTTTGGACTGGTGCTAAAGTTTGAACATACATCTCAACAATCACAGATTGAATCCAGAAAGACTTCATTGAATCAAAAGTTATTACAGAATCAAAAAACCTGTTTCCCTCCCTCAATTATTTCATTCATAGGTCAATCCAAGAGAAAACAAAAAAGTCCCAGTGCTCTGGACAAACCATTTTGAACAGTTACTTACAAACTGCTACAAATTTTCACTTCATAACAAGCATGAAGTTAGCGTTAAGTTTTTAAAGAGAAAGACTTCACAAGTCCCCAACTCTGAAGAAAAGATATTCAGCCTTCTAATAAAATAGTAATGCTGCAAGCTCAGCGGCTCATAAAACATTTACAGCCTTCAGCCAGTAAAGTGCAGAACAAGAGATTTAAATGTTGCAGCTTGATGGAATGAAGGGATGTTTGGTATAAATATCACCCCAAAGCATGTGGTCTGCAGAGGGTGCAGGAAAAGTGCCCTTATGGCTGCAGGTGTCTATGATATAGGTAAACAAAGGTATACAGTCTTCTTCTGACCTTTCCCTTTGATAACCTAGAATTGAAAATGAATTAGGAGAGATGGAGAGAATAGGAATTGAATTGGAAAGAGTGTCTTTGCCAACCTGTGTTACAGCTTCCATGAAACAATGTACGTTACGTACCAAAAAGAGCGGTGCAGCCAGAGGCACATCTAAGGTGGGACATGCCTAGCTCAGGTGTCTTACTGCTGTGTAGTATTCCCGCTGTTTTGGGAGATGGGGCAGAAGGAAAAGGCACCAAGTTACCCAGAGGTAACTCTCTGCATACTCTGAGTGTGTTTGAGCAAGTGTGAGAGGGAGGGTGAGAGCCCAGGCAAGTGCTGAATTGTTTCCCTCTGCTTTTCATCTGGGACTACGGCTGGGCATGCGTTAACATGAATATGTCCCTACTTTATAGTAGGAATTTGTACATACAAATTGTGTTTTAGAAAATGGGGATTTGTTCATATGTGCTTTCAAGCTGAGGATTTGTTTTTCAATTCTAGAAAATTCTCAGCTGTGCTAATTATTTTCCATGTCCTCAGTTCTATACTTTGGAAATCTTGCTGATGCCTGAATCTAGTCTTCCCTATCACAAGTTTTTTAATTGGTTCTGTGTTCTGAGTGAATATCCCAACATATCTTTAAATTCATCAATTCTCTTTATTCATCTAGAGTTCTTTTCATTTTTTTTCTAATTATAGTAGTGATAATCTTTATTCTCTGGTGGCTCAGATGGTAAAGCATCTGCCTGCAGTGTGGGAGACCTGGGTTCAATCCCTGGGTTGGGAAGATCCCCTGGAGAAGGAAATGGTAATCCACTCCAACACTCTTGCCTGGAAAATTCCATGGACTGAAGAGCCTGGTAGGCTTAGAGTCTATGGGGTCGCACAGAGTCGGACAAACTGAGCAAATTCACTAATCTTTATTCCCAGAACTTCCCTGGTGGCTCAGTCAGTAAAGAATCTGCCTACAGTACAGGAGACTTGAGTTCTATCCCTGGGTCAGGAAGATCCCTTAGAGAGGGAAATGGCACCCTGATCCAGTTTACTTGCCTAGAAAACACCATGGACAGAGGAGCCTGGCAGGCTAGAGTTCTTGGACCTTTTCTTGGTTTCTTTCTTTTTAAAAAAATTTTAATCATATCTACTTGTTTTTGTTCCATAATCTCTTCCTATAATTTCTTGTTTTGTGAACTTTCCCCCACCCCTTTAGCTCACTGGGAGATTTAACACGTTTTTCAGATAACTGTTTTATTTCTCTCCCTTCCAGAATGAATTCCCTGATTTTTTGAATATTTTGGCTGTCATTTACGACATGGGTTTTCTGTGTTTTAAAATTTTAATTGCCATCTCATCTTGAGTGGAAAGTTCCTCTTGCTGGTGTTGTTGGCCCCACGTCTCTCACTCACCACTCCTTGCCTGAAAAAGTGTGGCATCCCTCATCCGAACAAGGTCCCCATTGGAACCAAGTTTGGTGGTGGCAGTTTGGGTGACTTGTCCATGGGAGCAATGCTGATCCCATCTCTTGGCCAACAGGTGCCATTGGGTGCGGGCTCTGCGTAGGGGACTCCAGGTTCTCTCTTCAGCTGCTCGCTATTGATGACAGCCTTGAGCCACAGCTGCAACTTTTTCTAAGCCTTTTTCCAGAAGGGCAACATGCCCTGAGCCACCACTTCACACAGTCAGGTCAGCACCGTGGCCCACCCAGAAGGTGTGAATTAGCACCTTGAGATGCGTGTTCAGCCCTACCAAAGACCTCCCACCTTCACAGAATATTTCCCTACTCTGGAGCTGGGAAGACTGTATTTCTAGACCCACAGAGACGTTCTCTTGGTTTTGAGACTGTGTATTTTTATGCTTTGAGTTGTCATTTACGACATGGGTTTTCTGTGTTTTAAAATTTTAATTGCCATCTCATCTTGAGTGGAAAGTTCCTCTTGCTGGTGTTGTTGGCCCCACGTCTCTCACTCACCACTCCTTGCCTGAAAAAGTGTGGCATCCCTCATCCGAACAAGGTCCCCATTGGAACCAAGTTTGGTGGTGGCAGTTTGGGTGACTTGTCCATGGGAGCAATGCTGATCCCATCTCTTGGCCAACAGGTGCCATTGGGTGCGGGCTCTGCGTAGGGGACTCCAGGTTCTCTCTTCAGCTGCTCGCTATTGATGACAGCCTTGAGCCACAGCTGCAACTTTTTCTAAGCCTTTTTCCAGAAGGGCAACATGCCCTGAGCCACCACTTCACACAGTCAGGTCAGCACCGTGGCCCACCCAGAAGGTGTGAATTAGCACCTTGAGATGCGTGTTCAGCCCTACCAAAGACCTCCCACCTTCACAGAATATTTCCCTACTCTGGAGCTGGGAAGACTGTATTTCTAGACCCACAGAGACGTTCTCTTGGTTTTGAGACTGTGTATTTTTATGCTTTGAGCTGTGGTGATGGAGAAGACTTTTGAGAGTCCCTTGGACTGCAAGGAGATCCAACCAGTCCATTCTGAAAGAGATCAGTTTTGAGTGTTCATTGGAAGGACTGATGTTGATGCTGAAACTCCAATACTTTGGCCACATGATGCAAAGAACCGACTCATTGGAAAAGACCCTGATGCTGGGAAAGACTGAAGGCGGGAGGAGAAAGGGACGACAGAGGATGAGATGGTTGGATGGCACCACTATCTCAGTGGACATGGGTTTGGGTAAACTCTGGGAAGTGGTGATGGACAGGGAAGCCTGGTGTGCTGCAGTCCATGGGGCTGCAAAGAGTCGGACACGACTAAGCAACTGAACTGAATTGAGTGTATTTTTAATTTGAGTAGACTTTCCCTTCTCCAGGGGATCTTCCAACCCAGATTTTGGGCATGACTGAGTGACTTCCCTTTCACTTTTCACTTTCATGCATTGGAGAAGGAAATGGCAACCCACTCCAGTGTTCTTGCCTGGGGAATCCCAAGGATGGTAGAGCCTGGTGGACTGCCGCCTATGGGGTCACACAGATTGGACACGACTGAGTGACTTAGCAGCAGCTCCTGCCCTGCAGACAGATTCTTTATTTATCTGAGCCACCAGAGAAACCCAGTTTATCTTTATTCTTGGCACAAAGTGAAAGGGGCATGAATTTCCATCTATTTGTACCTGAACCATGAACTTAAGCAAAATTTGTAAGACCTATTTGATCTCCTGTCCAGACTTTAAATTTCCTGAGGAGAGAGTCATATCTTATGTGACCTTGTATCCTTATCAAACGGTACATACTTGGGGATGTTCACTGAGTGAATGAATAAATACAAGTAGAGTTCTATTTCGTAATTGGAATTCTTTCCTCCCCCCCAACTCCTCATTCTGATGATTTCACCAAAGGTAGGACAGCTGCTTGCTGCCCTCAAAATCAACAGTTGTTCAACTTAGCTTACAGAAATTCTGCCTCTTTCTAGGACTGCTGTGAACTACTTGTTTAACTGTTTGATCTGGTTTGATTTTTAAAGTACTATCTATGTCTTATTAAGAAGATAAACAGTGCTGACCTGTATTGCAAGTAGGGTTAGGGTTACATAACAATATTTCTTATCAAATTAAATGACAGAGTTTTAGAAAATTTAGCCAATAACGATAAACAAATCTAAGGAGCAAAGGCATTCAAAACTGCCACACAGAACCATGGATTGTTAACCTTTGGGGGTGTAATGGTCCATGCTTCCTCTCTGGCTCTAAAATGCCCACACTAATAAAACATTATTCCTGGTTCTATCACTTGATTCACTTATGAACATACAGCTCTTGCAGTGAACTGTGAACACTCTGGTCTCCTCCTAATTCAGAACCATGTTCATAATTTCCTCGGATTAACATTTGCTCATTCACGTTAAATGCATTTTTTAAACAGTGAAATATTTATAGGGCACCTATTCTATGTGAAGAGCTGTTTGATCATCTGAAGTCTGAGTGAGAAAGCAAACAAACAAAAAGTTCCTATTTTCAAAGAACTTAAAATCTAACTGGAAGAAGGCAGAAAAACCAGGAACAGCTGTGGTGCGGATGACGAGAGAATGAGTCTGGTGGTTATAAGAATGGCTGGAGCAGGTGTGGCAAAGGGGCAGGACTTGATTTGAATGAAAAAAGAGGAGGAGGGAAGAGAAGGGTGAGGAGGAGAGAAGAGAGAGGTTTTTATAGCCCAGAAGCTCTTGCACCCCCAAAGGTGGTCACTGGTGTCTGAACTTTTATAAAAGATCGATAATATTTGTTCATAAAAGAACGTAGGATGTATGGGGCGGGCGGCGTTGGGGGGATGTCACAGCTGAACCGTCTCAGAGGACAGCGAGGAAACCTGCCTAGAAACATGAAAAAGAGGGCAAGCAGATCATGCAGGGGCTCCCACGTGTGCAGAGAGAGTGCAGATTTGATAGAGTAAGAAATAGAACTCCATTGAGAGTTTTCATTTCATTTTTTAAACTAATAATATATTTTCAAAATTATTTGAGCTATTCTGTCTTCTGCGTCTTTCCATATTAATTTTAATATTGATTTGTTTGTACCTTTGAAAGATCCAATTGGGAATTTGATAGGGAGTACTGTAAGTCTGTAGATTGATTTGGGGAGAATTGGCATCATTACCAAGTTTTTGAATATGAGAGTGAAAGGATCACTCCATTTCTGGGAACTTCATTTGCATTTTTATAACTGCTGAAGCCTGGAAACCCACTCACCTTGACCTTTGGTCCACTGGGAATGAGAGGCTCCAATCACCCTTTCTCTAGATTCACAGTATGTGTCAGCTCAGTATGTGGTGTGTATACTCCTAAGGGACTCATTCCATCAGTCTATGGACACAGCAGCCCAGGCTGTGCGGTAAGACTGGGCCAGATCATGAGAGGAATCCAGGTGTTCAACAATATCCTGATAAAGCTTTCTGGAAAAGGTAGAGCAGATGGATTCTGTTTGGCCACTTGCTGACTATACTCCAAAATGGTGAACGTCTTATACGAATTTGTGTAGAATTTCTAAACAAGGATAAGACCCCATGCCATCTGTGAGGCAAGAATTTGAAACTGGACTGACTTGCTTGGTGATTTGAAAAACTTTTTTCTTTGGCTTGTCTTCCTCATCCAAAAAATGAACTAAGTCCTTTAAAGCACCTAAGTGTGAAAATATCCAAGTATAACAGCAGGGCGGCTGAGTCAAATACACAAGACATACATGTACAATAGTTTGTGAAGAAATCCTACCTTTAAAGAATATACAGCAAATGACTCAGCCTGTGATTGTACTGAAGTTCAAATAGCCACACTTTTTCAATAACACAGAAAAAAAAAGTGTATTTATTTATTCCTGTTCAAAATGCCAGTGACTCTGTAATTTTGAACATAACTTTGCCCAAATTCATAAATGTGTTCCAGGTTTGCTCAAGTGGACCACGGTTTTGCATGACCCATAGCTGTTTTCAGTTTTTGGCTTGCTCATACCATCCTCTCATTTTAAAATAAGACCTTCAGGAAAACTTGCCCCATCAGGAAGCAAAGTTGAGCTCACTGAATAATGCCTTGCTGAGCTATATGAAAATGGCATAAGATAAAAATAAAACTTGTTTAGGAAGTTGATGTGAACAACTTGCTTCTCAAATCCTAAGATAAGATTTGACATCTCAGCCCACAGCATCCAGTAGGTCAATGAAAAGTAAGAAGGAAGGATGTGATAAAAAGCAGAATGGCTTAAAGCTATGAAACTCTGTGCATGTGTGTGTGTGGGGGGTGAGGGGGCAGGATTGGTAATAATAGCCACAAATGAAAGGTCCATGTCCTTCCCTGAAGGGGAGCATCTGGGAAAAATTAAAAAGGAAGACTCTTTTTTTTTCAAGATGACTAGGAGAATCCCAGGGATGGGGGAGCCTGGTGGGCTGCCGTCTATGGGGTCACACAGAGTCGGACACGACTGAAGCGACTTAGTAGTAGTAGAGATTCCTTACAGTCATAGAGAAGAAGGTATGTATATTTTATTTTTACCTACCTCGTCCAAGTAGAATAAACCTAGAGGTTTTCCTTATATTCAGTCTTTCTTTGCTTAGTGTTCTTTATACAAGTCATTTTCACACCTCTGCCACTTTTGCCATTGCTGTCGTTTGCATTTTTCACTGACCTTCAAGTAACACCACAGTTTGCAGAATGAGACCTCTGTTCAGCCCCAGTATATATAAAGTGGTGGCAGAGAAGTAATCCTGCCATGAGCAGAAGGTGGGCTAACTCTGGGACTGCTCAGGCTCCTCACCAACCCCATGGGTTCCCAGAGTGCCTTCACTGGTTTTGAGGATTCACTGGGGGTGCTCAGTTGCCAGGCTGCCCAGAGTCTTCTGCTGGATGCTTGCGTGCATGCTTGTGTCCAACTCTTTTGTGACCTCATGGACTGTAGCCCTACCAGGCTCCTCTATCCATGGGATTTCCCAGGCAAGAATACTGGAGTGAGTTGCCATTTCCTTCTCCAGGGGATCTCCCCAACCCAGGGATTGAACCCACGTCTCCTATGTCTCCTGCATTGACAGGTGGGTTCTTTACCACGGAGTACCCTGGGAAGCCCATGCTTTCCAGAACAACAGCCTAGTACCTGAACTCTCCCACTATACATATCACTCCTCAGAGCCACTCCTTCAAATCCTGGACTGAGATCAATGAAGGGGGAGACTGGTTCAATCAGACATACCAATCCATAGTATCATGCACAGTTGTCAGTGAGTTATTCTTTTGGGTTATGTAGTGTTTAATCTGGTTTAAATGGCCATCATCTAGACCCTATGCGGAGGCCAGTGAAAAATATTGGTGAAGGGCTTCTGGGTGCTTTGTACTCTGCCCAGTGAGACAACAGGCTGTTTCTAAGACACTGATTCCTTCCTCCTTATACAAAAGTCTAAAAATATAAATGTCACATTGATGATTTTCTTTGTAAAATACTTATAAGATTTACAGATTAAGATTTATAAGACTGACAGTATACTTATAAAACTTTTGAAAGTGCCGAACTGTACCTGAAAAAAATGAACACCCAGGGACATGGAGAGAGGGAGAGAATGAAGTCCTTTCCTTACTCTATCAGCAATACACTCTATTGACATTGTTTTCGAAAAGTAGAACATCATTATTTCTGACAAGCATCACATTAACTAGCTTTTAAGTTTTACTAATAT
Organism: Madoqua kirkii; assembly: GCA_006408675.1. Taxonomy (NCBI): domain Eukaryota; kingdom Metazoa; phylum Chordata; class Mammalia; order Artiodactyla; family Bovidae; genus Madoqua; species Madoqua kirkii. The sequence continues at coordinate 56,662 of SJYC01148855.1, read as the reverse complement.
GTAATGAAATGATTACAGTTCATGTGAAAACATTCCCCCTTCAAAGTTTAAATTCTCACTTCAAAGGTTATCATTGTGCCTTTTAAAACACTTGTTTGTTTTTGACAGTTTCTCTCACTGGTTCTTTTAATGCAGGTTTGACATCTTATATGGACCAGACATCAAGTACATCATTGTTCATTGTGTCTTACTACACTCTCCCGGCCCAAGACAGCTTTGGTTCTGACCTCTAACTTCCCAGGTAGAAAAAAACTTGCCAGTAATAATGAACAACTTTACAATCTGAATCACTGGTTCTTTTAATGCAGGTTTGACATCTTATATGGACCAGACATCAAGTACATCATTGTTCATTGTGTCTTACTACACTCTCCCGGCCCAAGACAGCTTTGGTTCTGACCTCTAACTTCCCAGGTAGAAAAAAACTTGCGAGTAATAATGAACACCTTTACAATCTGAAACAGCAGACAGACCATCTTGTCTAATTTAAGGTTAAACAGAAACAGGAGCTATAGATACACCTGTTCTTTCAGGGACCTATGATAGGATCTTGAGGAAGACAAAGAGTTTGGCCTTCATCTCTGCAACTGGGATAAGAACTCACAATATTTATAAGGAACAGCTAATAAAAGCAGAAAATGTTGTAGTTTTTAGGAGAAAGTGAATGTTCAAGCCATAACCTTGTTCGTCTTGACCTATATCCACAGGGCCAAAGTAAAGTGCTTTTGTTTGTTTGTTTTATGAGTTTTTAAAATGACCAAGTTGAAGGATAGTAAATCTACCCCAATTTTATCATGACAAAGTATAGCTACAAAAGCAGCCTTCTGAGTTGCATGAGGATGGTTAGCGCATGAAAAAATAGTTTGTTTTCACTTTTCAATGGCAAAAACTACCTGTAATTATTTCCTCAGTGGGGCTGCATAAAACTTGAATTCCATTTAATCTTATAGTGAACAGTTTCTATATTTCATGTCATGGATTAGAATGAAAATGGAGATAGTTCATCAACACTGATCTGTGATATAAAAAAGAACAGTGAAGCCGAGGGTATGAGAGTGCATAAAAATGTTTTGTGTTCTGACCAGTACATTGCTTTAAAAAAATTTTACAGTCAGGCCCAATTGTTCATTCTCACCATGCAGAAGATACTCACATATTCATTTTTAAAAGGGCAAATCAACCATAATTCAGTTTATAAACTGTGAAGCTGGTTGCGAATGTCTGGATGAATATTCATTAGAATCTCTTAATCTGCCATCGACTGTGATTCATTAGGCATATGTAAATATCATTCACTTTAATTGCCCCTAAACTGACTTAACATAATATTGTCATTAGCAAATTATTAGTTATTTGTGTAACTAATGGTACATTATGGTGTGCACGTTAAATCTCCAAATATATGATTACAATTATGATGATATTTTATGCTGGGGGCTTTCTAAACTATTTGATGAAATATAATGGAGTCAAATCAAATCTGGTATGTTAATAGGGCAGTCGCAGAACTTTTTTCTGCACCTTGGTGCTGTGATCATGTCCCAGTTATTCACTCCTTCTGACACTTGACTTGCTCTAAGTTCTTTCCATTGTCTTGCCTGCACCAAAGGTTTCAGGAAGTCTTCAACTCTCTTCTCCCACATTTTACATCATGGACTCCATTCCAGTTTGCTTTCAGTCAAAGAGAATATTTTCAAAAATATTCACTCATTGAAAGAGGGCAACCAGTACCAACCAGTCTATTCTGAAGGAGATCAGCCCTGGGATTTCTTTGGAAGGAATGATGCTAACGCTGAAACTCCAGTACTTTGGCCACCTCATGCAAAGAGTTGACTCATAGGAAAAGACTCTGATGCTGGGAGGGATTGGAAGCAGGAGGAGAAGGGGACGACAGAGGATGAGATGGCTGGATGGCATCACTGACTTGATGGATGTGAGTCTGAGTGAACTCCAGGAGTTGATGATGGACAGGGAGGCCTGGCGTGCTGTGATTCATGGGGTCGCAAAGAGTCGGACATGACTGAGCGACTGAACTGAACTGAACTGAATACAAAATAAGCCAAGAAAGTACACACTGCTTTCCTAAACTGGGTGGGAAGAGCCAAGACAAGTATGTTAATTTAACCAATCATAGGAACTTCACTGTAAGTGATGAGAAGGCATCAATTTATGTATAAATTCATCAACTGGTTAGCTGTATTGCAGCTGTTTTCTCCAGAATCATCATCTGGGAAGAACTGGATACCTCTTACATTCTCAGCATTGTTTTTTCTGAAAATTTTGTTGACCTGTCCCTCCATCTCCCCACAGTGCTTGCTTTACAACATCATAAAGAAAATGACTTCCTTTAATTTCAGTCTCTATAGCAATGCCACTAGGTTTGTTTTTCAAAGAAACTCCCCCACTTCTACCACTTATAATTATTACAAATTGATTAGGCGAGCTCCTAGGAATAAACGTTGACCCAGCACATTGGCAGAGAAGCCTACAATTAGTGTTCCTTTAGTCTCTGTTAATTGCTTAACTGGTGACAGGAATATGTTAATACAAAATGAGCTAACAGAGGCAAGGAAGCCTTTTATCATGTTGCCCTCCTAAATATTAGTACATTAACAGGCCATTGATGTTTATAAAGAGATGCAGACAAATGCATGTTCCTGTCTTTGATAACACTCTAGATTAATTGCCATTTCATCTTAATTTAATAAACAATCCTTTTGGAAAAAAAATGCTTACCCATGAAAAGAAATTATTGAGATAATGACAGCATAATGAATATAGATTGTGATACAAATCTCCTGAAGAGATACCAACATCCCAGAAACATGGTCAAGCATTATTGTATTTAAAATAAAGCAAATTTTTCAGTCTAACATCTTTCAGGTTTAACACCAGTGCCATAAAGTAAAGTAAAACAGTCCTGGCAATTCTGATGAATGGAGAGTGATTGAACCCTCTACCCAAGAGGACAAGTTGTGAGTTTCAGGATCTCTTAGCCCATATCAATCCTCTTATTTCACAAGCTGGGCTGTTGACGTGCTTTTTCTATAATATACATATGTCTGACATAACACCTAATATCTTCTGCTTCATACGATACCTGCCTCCTCTATGGGCTGCAGGCTCCACAAAGTCAAGGGCTTTGTATTTGTAGAGAGGTTGGCAAAAAGACCGAGTCTGGTCTACCACCTCTTTTTATAAATAAAGTCAATTGGAACACAGCCATGCCCATTTATTTACTCTTGTCTATTGACTCTCTCAGGTCTTCAGTGGCACCACTGAATGGTTGCTGCAGAGAACCCATTGTTCCACAAAGTTTAAAACATTTACTATCTGGCCCTTTATAGACAAAAATTTGCCAATCCATGGTCTTCTATACAGGGTTTTGCCAAAAATGAAAAAGATGCATAAATAAAACCTATAAAACAAGTATGTTTGTAAAATTTATGCCTCAAATGCCTGCAAAGTCAGTGATTCATCATGTAGTTAAATAAAGTTTGGTCACTTCTAACTCTGACATCATGGAAACGTCAAAAATATCTAATTTATTTGTCATTGTTGTTCATTCAGTCACTAAGTCGTGTCTGACTTTTTGTGACTCCGTGAACTGCAGTATGCTGGGCTTCCCTGTCCTTCATCTTTTCCTGGTGTTTGCTCAGATTCATGCCCATTGAGTCAGTGATGCTAACTATCTCATTCTCTGCTACCTTCTTCTCCTTTTACCTTCAGTCTTTCCCAGCATCAAGGCCTTTTCAAATCAGTCAGTTCTTTGCATCAGGTGGCCAAAGTACTGGAGCTTCAGCTTCAGCATTGTCCTTCCAATGAATACTCATGGTTGATTTCCTTTAGAATTGACTGGTTTGATCTTCTTGCCATCCAAAGGACTCTCAAGACTCTTTCCCAGAAACACAATTCTAAAGCATCAATTCTTCGGCACTCAGCTTTCTTTAAGGTCCAATTCTCACATCTGTACATGACTACTGGAAAAACCAAAGTTTTGACTAAATGGACATTTGTTGGCAAAATGATGTCTTCACTTTTTAATATACTGTCTAGGTTTGTTATAGGTTTCCTTCCAAGGAGCAAGCGTCTTTCAATTTCATGGCTGTAGTCACCATCCGCAGTGATTTTGGAGCCCAAGAAAATAAAATCTGTCATTGCTTCTACTTTTTTCCCCTTCTATTTGCCATGAGGTGATGGGACCAGATGCCTTGATCTTGGTTTTTGAATGTTGTATTTGTGTCCTAATAATCTTGTTATATAGCTTGGCCCAAGATATTTGACTAGGTTTATACAGCAAGTTCTTTTATGAGTTATGATCTAATGCAAAATGTGACTCAGAAAGTCACTGTAAATTTTGTTCGGACCTTTAGGTCCACTTTAGACTCAAATACAAGTCTTTTTATAATGCACACATGTAGAAGAAATGAAGTGGAACTCTTGCACAGCATCAATATTGCAATTATTCATAATAACTGTTATTTAAGGAGCCATTAACTTCATGCCAGGTTTATGCACAGCACTTTACATGCATTATCTCATTTAATTTGTACTACAACTTTGTAATACAGAGACCATTATCTTTTCTACATTAAAGATAAGAATATTGAGACTTAGAGAAGATATATGTCTTACCTAAAGTCACACAGCTCATAAAGGGAGCCATAAATCAGTCCTCAGCTTTCCCAGGTCTATGACTCACCTTTGTTCCATGACACCATGTTGCCCTAGTTACTGTATATTGAATTATATCGCTTGCTACTCTCACATGGCTACTAAAAATCACATTTTTGAAAAACAGTCAATTATCTGGAGGTAATCTGGGGAAACAGTGTCAGACTTAATTTTTGGGGCTCTAAAATCACTGCAGATGGTGACTGCAGCCATGAGATTAAAAAATGCTTACTCCTTGGAAGAAAAGTTATGACCAACCTAGATAGTACATTCAAAAGCAGAGACATTACTTTGCCGACTAAGGTCTGTCTAGTCAAGGCTATGGTTTTTCCTGTGGTCATGTATGGATGTGAGAGTTGGACTGTGAAGGAGGCTGAGCGCTGAAGAATTGATACTTTTGAACTGTGGTGTTGGAGAAAATGCTTGAGAGTCCTTTGGACTGCAAGGAGATCCAACCAGTCCATTCTGAAGGAGATCAACCCTGGGATTTCTTTGGAAGGAATGATGCTAAAGCTGAAACTCCAGTACTTTGGCCACCTCATGAGAAGAGTTGACTCATCTGAAAAGACCCTGAGGCTGGGAGGGGTTGGGGGCAGGAGGAGAAGGGGACGACAGAGGATGAGATGGCTGGATGGCATCACTGACTTGATGAACGTTGAGTCTGAGTGAACTCCCAGGAGATGGTGATGGACAGGGAGGCCTGGCGTGCTTCGATTCATGAGGTCGCAAAGAGTCGGACAGGACTAAGCGACTGAACTGAACTGAACTGAATCTAATTTAATGTTTAGTAAAAATAGCAGAATATGAAATTAAACACATTGTGATCTTCATTTTGTAAAAGATGTATGTATTAGGATTTCATCTGGAACCTGGCCTATGGACCCTCCAGCTCAATAGGTGTCTGGCAGCTTGATTGAGAGGCTGGTGCAGTGACCTCACCAGATTTATTTGACTTGAATCCAATTTAGCCTCTTGGAAAAGATCTCTTTCTAATGAAACAAGGGTAGGGCTGTGTGCTTAACTTAGTAACTAAGCTCTTATTGAATGGAAAGTGATTTTTAGTACACCATGAAGGCAGTTACTTAAACTGCCCTGCACCCAGATGCCCACATCCATGGAGATACAAGTAACACTATTTGAGAATTCCTCCATCTGACTTTGTATTAGAACCATTCCTGAAGCTATTGCTGGAAAGACACTCAGCCCTGAGCTCTGAGAGTCACTGTAAGGCCCTAACTAGTCTTTATCCATGGCATTGTTTATGGATGTGTTTACAGCAAGCAGCCTGTATTCAAAGGCCTTGCTGTTTGGAAGGAATCTCCATAATAATGTACTATACTGGTGAGATACCACATTTTACTCCTCACTGATGGTGGTTTAGGGGGGTTTAGTCACTCACTCTCGTCTGACTCTTGGGACCCCATGGGCTGTAATCTGCCAGGCTCCTCTATCCATGATATTCTCTAGGCAAGAATATTGGAGTCGGTTGCCGTTTCCTTCTCCAGGGAATCTTCCCGGCTCAGACATTGAACCTGGGTCTCCTTCACTGTAGGCAGATTCTTTACCCACTAAGCCTGAGGGAAACTGGGTGGAAGGAAAGAGCAAAGGCCTCCCTTACAATTTCCCGAGAGATCTGTAAATGGGCCTGTGACTTCAAGTTAGCCACTGGGTACTCTAAATCTGGATGAATCTGTGAACATGGAAGGAATCACTGGGATCCCTTCAGAGAAACTGGATCATGTTCAGAGGTGTCAGAGGCAGTGTGCAGCAACAGGGAAGCTGCTAGTGTCATGACGAGACTATTTCCAATAAAGGGCAGAAGGCATGTTTTCTGCTCTTTCTCCAGAGATGCCTCAATTCTTGCCCACTTTTAAGTCTTGCATTTGTCTCCAGCTTCCCATTATTTGGTAAGTCAATGATATCCTGTCATTTAATTGCTTTTCTCTTTAACATGGCCAGAGTCAGTTTCTGTTGCTTGCAACCAATAACCCTGCCTGGTAGAAAACTTCTACTCTGAGGCCACTCAAACACCAAATATTTGTGATCTTAATTGTAACATAGGAGAGATTGGAAGGGGCCTTTGTTGAATATCTCATAGAAAAGTTTCAGAATATGCATAAAGTCAACTATGTAAATTGAGAAGTCAATTCTTCTATTCTGCCAAAGTGCAAAACTTGCAAATGCTTCATCAAGACAGGAAAAAGTAACAGAGAGAACTGTGAATACTATCTTCTAGAAGACCTATGATGCCCAAGGTAAAAATGAAAAACTTCACTGTTTCTAGGCAACTATACTCAACATGAACTGTAATGACTGGTTATTATTCCATCTGCCAGAAAGGATCACCCTAGCGGGTCAGAAGTCATGCCAGCAACTAATGCTATTCAGAAAAAATGGTTTCAATGACCTTTCCATGTCACCCAAATAAGATAACTGTACTTTCCCCCCCACATTTCAATTAGAAGTGACATTATTAGTCACTTTCAACAAGTAGTCTAATTATTAGTTTTCTCCCTCAGTCCCCAGCCCTCTCACAGGTTTCCACAGACAGTACATTCTGCTGATCTTTGTTTTCTAAACTCCACTCCCCAGTACTGCCACACACACACACCCCCACAACACACACACACACACACACACACACACACACACACACACACACACTTCCTGCAGGGACCTCTCCTCAGATTACTCAGACACATTTAGCTCAGAAGCAGTCTTTGGGAGATCTCATAGAAGTTTGAGCTGAAATCACCTTTTTTCATACTGTGTGCAGATCTCCAGTTTACTACTTAACCCATGCTAAACTCTTTCTTCTTAGGCTTGAAGCTTCCGCAGTTTCTGGAACACGGACCACATCTTTGTATCCTTGGCAACTATCATGGTTCCTGGCACTTGGGGGATGTTAAGTAATCATTTGTAAAGCAGAGCTGAGGAATTCATGTTTAGCATGTTCTTAAATGCCAATGTGTTAGTCCTCTCCTATAGCATTTTAATTTTGGCACGAGAGTTTTTGGAGGCTATTTCTAATTCCAGGGTAGAGTGTAGGTTTGTGGAATTTAAAGCCACTGTATCGGGCTAATTAGGGAGAAATCAGGAGACACAGAACTCTAGTCACCTCAAGTCACTCTGTGACTGCAGTGTCAGGGAGGATCATGTTACAGAGGGCTTAGCATAGAGGGTGGCACTCCTCTTGGCGTAAGTCCTTGTCAGAATACTGGGTTAACATCTCTACTACAAAACACAATAGGCTGGCAACAAATCCCTAAATTACAAGTGCATGTGTGCTCAGTCATGTCCGACTCTTTGCGACCCCAAGATCTATAGCCCACCAAGCTCTTCTGTCCATGGAATTTTCTAGGAAAGAATACTGGAGTAGGTTGCCATTTCCTCTTCAAGGGGATCTTCTCAACCCATGTCTCCTGCATTGGCAGGAGGGCTTTTCACCACTGTACTACCTAAGTCCCAAGGAAGTCTTCTCAAAAAGAATGGGGAAAAAAAATTCAAATGAACATTTTTCGAGCAATAGTCAAAAGTATTTCCTCTAACATTTCACAGTCTCTTTGTAGTTGTCAAGCAAGACATTCAGTGGGTAGGACTGTTGATGGTCCCCCCAGCTGGCATAGACTACTCACCCCTCCACATGATAGTTATCTCAATGATGGGCGTAGTAATGCACTGCTTCACACCCCTGGTCGATCTCTTTTCAGTTTTCTACAATCTTCTCTTTGAAGGTTTGTCCAATATATCTTGACTAAATTTCCTAGGAAATCCTCTACTTCCTGGGAATTTGGCTGGACACTGTTGGCCTCTCTTCCTACAGGGCTCACAAGCTTATTCCCTTCTCTTGGGACTGATTCTCCTGGGTCATAACTTAGCTCCCTGACATATTTGGTACAACTCTGTCTTCTTGAATGCCAACCTGAGTATAATTTAGATATACATGGGATGAAGAGGGAACAGCAGACATGAATTAGATGGACATTAGAGGGCAGGAACATGGAAATGAAGTTGCTCAGTCGTGTCCGACTCTTTGCAACCCCGTGGACTGTAGCCCACCAGGCTCCTCCGTCCATGGGATTCTTTAGGCGAGAATACTGGAGTGGGTTGCCATTTCCTTCTCCAGGGGATCTTCCCAACTCAGGGATCGAACCCGGGTCTCCCACATTGTGGGCAGACGCTTTATCCTCTGAACTACCAGGGAAGCCCAGGAACATGGAGGAAGGATATTAATTTGCCTTGGATCAAAAAGGTGGTATCTAACAAAGCCCGAGAATGGAAATACATTTTAGAAAAGGAAAAGAACTCTTCCAGAAGACAGTAGTACATTCTAGACAAGAGAAAGAGCCTATAAAGAAGCAAAGTGTATGGAATATTATAGCATATGGTAACAGGGAAATAAAGTTAAAGAACTACACAGACTTTTAATTTATTGTAAGAAGTTTGGAAGCCAATCAGCATTGAGAGAAGAGTGTGATATGAAAGGATTGATGTTCTAGAAAACTGTGATAATAGGATTGGAAGGAGTCCAGACGGGAGATGGGCAAAGCAATACACAGGACATTTACAATAATCTGGGTGGTTTTCAGGTGACGACTTAAGTCTACAACAGGAAAAGTGGTACAAACACAGGGAACTTGGAAAAGATGTTAAAAGGATACCATTGGCAAGAGGAGGCTGGAGAAAGATGAGCCAAGAAAGAACCTGAGATTTGTGACCTAAATGACAGACCTGTCAATGTCATTCACTGAATAGGAAACAAAAATTAGATTATACAGCATGGAGGTCAAAGGTGATTTCAGTTTGAACATATTGAATAGTAAATGCCCTTGGAATATCCAGTTGGAGTGACCTACCAGTTGAGTGATACATGGATTAGAAAAGAGGTCTGGATTAGAGATTCAGATTTGCCATTTTAGAGCCTCTAGCAATGTGAGATTATGTGTGTGTGTTATTTGCTCAGTTGTGCCCCACTCTGGGACCCCATGTACTGCAATCCACCACGTTCCTCTGTCCATGAGATTTTCCAGGCAAGGATATTGGAGTGGGTTGCCATTTCCTTCTCCAGGGGATCTTCCCAACCCAGGGATCAAACCCAGGTCTCCTGCACTGCAGTCAAATTCTTTACTGACTGAGCTACAAGGGAAGCCCTTTGTGTGAGATTGGGCTAGTTAATTAGCCTCTCTGGGTATCAGATTCTTCATCTGTAAAATGGGAATAAAAATGGTATACTTCATAGGGTTATTACAAGTGTTAAGTGACTTAATACATGTAAACTTCTTCGAACTAGCCCTATATAAAGTATTAGCTATTATTATTGTCACTGTTACTGTCTTTGACAAGATACCCTGTTATATCTATTTTTCAACTGCAATTTTCTCTCTTTTCAGCTTCTTTGAAGTATAATTGAATATTAAAATTATGAGATATTTAAAGTATACAATGTGATAATTTGATATGTTATATATCGAGAAAAAATCTCCCATTCCCATAATGTTAACACATCTGCCACCTCACACATTTATTCTGTGTGTCTGCGTGTGAGAATATTTAAGTTCTACTCTCTCATCACATTTCAGCCATACAATACAGTGTTATCAGCTAGAGTCACCATGTTACATTTTAGGTCCTTGGACTGTATTCATCTTAAAACTGCAGGATTGTATCTGTTTACCAACCTCTACCTGTTTTTCTCCACCTCCAAGCCCCTGGCAACTTCATTCTACGTCCTTTTTCGATGAGTTTCACTTTTGGGGTTTTGTTATTGTTGTTGTTTTTCTATTTAGAGTCTACATATAAGTAAGATCAGGCAATACTTTTCTCTATCTGGCTTATTTCACTTAGTATAATGCTGTCCAGGTTCATTCATGTTAGTGCAAATGAAAATTTCTGTCATTTTTAAGGTTATATATGGGCTTCTCTGTGGCTCAGATGGTAAAGAATCCACCTGCAATGCAGGAGACATGAGTTTAATCCTTGGGGTGGGAACATTCCCTGTAGAAGGGAGTGGCAACCTACTCCAGTATTCTTGCCTGGGAAAATCTCATGGACAGAGTCGTCTGGCAGGCTACAGGTCATAGGTCACAAAGAGTGGGACATGACTGAGCAACTAACACATACTCTACACACACACACACACATACATGTATATATCACATTTCCCTCATCCATTCATTCATTAATATTACACGTATTCTTTAACTGTCTTCTCCAACCATCCTCACTTCCTCCTGCCACTCATCCTTGGTGAAAACCTTAGTTCTTGCAATTCATGCAGTCTCACAGTGGCCTATGTTTAAAAATAACATACCCTGAAATGTGTTGTGCTTATTGCTAGTTAGAAGCACCCCCAGAAAAAGCTTGCTACAATAGCTCTTTGAGTCTTCACTAACACCCATCCTGAGTACCATGATAAATGCTAGTAGTGCCTCTGTGGTTTTTACAAAGATAACAGTTTTTATAAAACCGTTGTATAAAATTGATTATAAAATTAATATACTCACCTTGTATAAATCTTTGAGGGAAAACTTGAAAATTATAAAGGAGAAAGTAAAAATCACATATAATCAAGATAACCACTGTATGAGTATTTATCAGTTGTTTGTTTACCTTTGATGATTTCCAACACCCAGGAGATGGAGGCAAAGAATAGCCCCCCACCCCCATGCTGCCTGCACACCAACCCAGCTTCTGCTGATCTTAAAACATTCACTGTGATTACTGGGTTTCAGAAAGGTGCAAGCTGGGAATAAATGCAGCATGTGTTTGAGTGTCCTGGCTGAATTCCAGCAGAAGCTCTGCTGGTTTCAGGGTCTCTGCGGTAACTTCAGTTGCATTAGTTACCCATTAGTTCTTATTCAGACCCAGATGTGGAGGGATGCAGGCACAGGTAAGTCAGGGGTGGCTGCTTTTAACTGAAGAGAGCCCTGTCGAGTGGGTTCAGTAAATCATTCTCCTCCACCTACAGGGAAGCTCGGCAGGGATCAAAGTCTCTGAAAAAGAGCAAGGTGTCATTGACCCTCCTGCGGCTACCACTCACTGGCCGCAGTGGGGACCTGAAGGGGTGGACCACCACTGCAAGGGTTCTTTTCCGTTATGCATCTCTACCTACCATTGAGAGTCTACATGCTTACTGAGCATCCTGGTTCATCCTCTGCCCACATTTTACAAACATTTCACTCATCTTTCATTGTAAAGGTGAGGGGGAAATTTGGTTCTGCAAGTGACCTAGATGATTCAATTTAAAGTCTGATCTCAGACAAGATCTAGGATGTAAAAATTAGTTTACTGCCCCAATGCATATCAGATGGTGAAAGTGAAAAATTTATAAGGACACAGGGCCCACGCTGGTAGAAAATGCTGCTTAAACATTCTGATCATGTAGGAAGTGGGTCAGTGTGCCCTGAGCCTTGAACCAGAAGAAATCAAAATATGAATCCAACAGTATCCAAAGCCCTAATTGCTGCTGATTTGAATTCAGCAGCAAGTTTTGCATAGTACCAATAATGACCTTTCTTCAGGGGTGCACTGGCATAACTGTTGGGACCTTGTAACAAATACCTAGTGCCCTTTAATGATGGAATGACGTATCTCTGATATGCAAATTTTTACAGCACAGCAATTAAGCAGTTTAGAATTTTACGATAGTATTTGGGCTTTATACAACAACAAAAAAGGGGGCCAATAAAGGGCTGTGATGGATGGGCTAATCCCCACTGGAAATATACCATGTAATGTTGTAGAGACAATACATTATGGAGAGTGTGGTGAAGATTGGTTGTTAATCTCCCTTGCCATCCTCCCCCAGATCCCGTGTAAACCCTTACTCTTACCCCCCCCCCACACACCCTCCATTTCCACATCCTCTCCCCCCAGGGCGCACCACTGAAATCTGCTCAGCAGCCACACTGTTGGGACACGAGTCTGGGGTACAGATGGGAAAGTTGGGGCATAGCAATCTGCTGTGTGCACGGAATACAGAGCAAAAGGGGCTTGCAGGGAGGCAGCTTGTCAGCAGGGGACAGAACTGGGGGCCATATGCCGCTCTTCTTCTCCCTTCTGTCACCAAGTCTGCCACCTCATCCTTCTGTCAGGGGACACTAATGATGAACATGTTTTAAACAGTTTTGTTTACCTAGCAACAGCTTTTCTAAGAGGGGGTCTTAATTAGTCACCTTAAACAAGTTTGGGTTTGGACTTTTTTTTTATGCATTCATTCATTTGTTCATTCATCTGGAAGAATCTCCTCTTGCTCATTCCACACACCCTCCCTGCCCCCGCCCCTCCCCCATACCCCCGAGGCTGTTGTTACTGTTTCCATGAAAAAGTGTGTCTGCATTACAAAACTAGTTTTAATAGCTATACGCCATTTTTCTTTCTTTCATACACACTTTCATGCCACAATTAGCTTTGAAGGGTAGATTTTTCTCCACTTGTCAGAGGCAGTATTCCTTTGTGAAGCTCTTCAAATAGGATCTGCATTTTTAAAATGAAATCCCATTTGGTGAATTATTTTTATTCATAATTTTGTACTAGCAGGTGCAATCACTTCCCTGTTAAAGGAGTAGGCTCAAAGCTGAATTAGCTATTTGCTCTATGGTGACAGCACAAAAACAGAAAATTCTAATTTGAATTTCATCAATTATGATATTGGTTTTCTTTTCCAGTTTGATTCACAGGACACAGTGAAAGCATAGTAGCTTCCTAGTGATTTCTCAGTTACTTTTGCTGTGATTCCTTTCATCTAGTATAAAGCAGTTTGAATACTGCGAATTCATAGATTTCTATAAATTAATGAAAAAATTATAGAAATCTGTTAAAATGTACAAGACTTAATTCCAGATAAATTAGAGACAAATTCTGATGTCGCATCTTGCAAAATGTTGAAATGCCTTTCCTTATTTGCAATAAAATTTGTGATGAATGAGGTAACAACCAAAGACAATAGGACCAAGTGTGTTTAATCATTAACTCTCATTAGACAATAACATCCATAAAAATCAAATGGCACAGGCCAATTCCTATAGGACTATCTCTGCTTTAACATTATGCAACCAGTTTCTGCTTTATTGTAAAAGAATAACACCTCTTTCAAGTCACTAGTTGTTTCTCTTAGAATCTAGGACTAGTTTAAGCCATGGGATTATTCAAGCATCATGACTATCAAGTTTGATGTTTATTCAGAACAAGGTGAAATGATTAAAATGTAGGCATGGTGAGACTAAAAAATAGCTGATTCCAGCAGATAGTTCTTAAAATAAATAGTCTATTTCTGCAGGTAACTTAGTTTTGCTTTAGTAAGTCAAATGATCACTTTAATTCTTTTTTCTCCATATGAATTATAGTATTAGAAATGTTTTTGTTCAGAACTCTAAAGATAAATTTTTACGTTCCGCTGATTTTTAAAAACTTTCATAGACTTTAAGAGCAGCATTGCTTCCAGAATAATTGAACAGAAAGTATAGAGTTTTCATGCACTCCCTCACCTTTCCCTACATTTTCCCTTATTATTATTATCTTGTGTTAGTATGGAACATTTGTTAAATTGATGAACCAACATTTTTACATTATTACTAACTAAAATTCATAGGTTACACTAGGATTCATTCCTTGTGTTTCATAGTTTTGTGAGCTTTGACAAATGTCTATGTACGTGTGGCCACTCTTACAACATCATATAGAATATTTTCATTGCCTTGAATATCATTTGCACACCTCTTGTTCTTCTTCCTTCTATCTCCAGCTTCTGCCCACCACTGATCTTTTTACTGTCTCTGCAGCTTTGCCTTTTCTAGAATGTCACATAGTTGGTATCATACAATACATAGACTTTTCATTTTGGCTTTTTTCACTGAGTAATGTAATATGCATTTAAGTTTCTTCCATGTCTTTTCATAATTTGATAGCTCATTTCTTTTTATTTCCAAGTAATATTCTATGGTATGGATATACCAAGATGAATTTTTATAGCATTTACTTGTCTTATACTTTCAAAATAGAAAAAAAATCTACTTTTCAAAGACATTTGGGTATATATACTGTACACTTAGTTTGATCCTTAACTTTGAAGATAAATTTGAAAAGTTATTTGTTTAAAAAGTTTGGCCTCCATTTTGGGCTACTAGTAGCATCCATATAATACTTGTTAGTGTAAGGCAAATAAAACATTAAGTGAAAAAAAGAAAGTCGTTGAAGCTGCTGCAGTCAGGGGAGGATGCTTGGTGAAGTTTACAGTTAACCAAGAAGTGTCATCTTCTCTAATATGTGTGCCACATGGGGACAGACAAGAACAGCCTCTGTGTGTGTGTGTCTTCTGTGTGTGTGCACGCCAACCTGGTGAAAGAGAACCTAACATTTTTAATGAGAAAGCTTGCTAGGAATGGTGTCAAGAAAATGGGCATAGCAGATTACCCCAGAACTTTGAAGGATCATTCAGATTTAAATGCCTTGAAATTACATATTCTAGGACAAGTTGGTACCAATTATCCTAAGAACGAAAAGGACACTTCGTGATTGATGAAGACCGTCTCTTACAATATTACTTGCTGTGACACAGTTGGTGTTGGCAAAACAGATAAAATTGTGTAGGAGGCAGGAGTTTTTGCAGGGGTATGGGTTTAGCGGGGAGAGACTAAGATATTTGCGATTCCTCTTTCTAGAATCATGATTAGAATCAAACTGATTAGAATCAAACTGAGAGGTTAGGATGGTCCCAGCTGAGGTCATGGGTCAGGAAAAAAAAAAAAAGTCCATGAAACAAAATTTACATGTTGGAAAGGGAAGTCAGGACTCAAACTAAGCCCAACATGCTAAGTACTAAATTGTTTCAGTCATATCCGACTCTTTGGGACCTCATGAGCAGTAGTCCACTAGGCTCCTCTGTTCATGGGATTCTCCAGGCGAGAATACTGGAGTGGATTGCCATGCCCTCTTCCAGGGGATTTTCTCAACCCAGGCATCAAACCTGCATCTCTTACATCTCCTGCACTGGTGAGCGGGTTCTCTACCACTAGTACCCCTTGGGAAGCCCCATACACCAGAAACCAAATAAATGTGCTGGGCACTGTGTGTAGCTGGAGCTGGAGGCTGACCTTTGAGTCACTTCCTCACAATGGTTTGCTTCCCAAATCGATGTGGCCTGGAGGAGCAGGACTAGGAAGCCCCAGAGCTGGGGGGCCCTGCAGCCTTCCAGGGATCTGGTCCCTGAAGTAATGCCTCAGTGAGGGGAAGGTATGAGGCCAGCACAGGCTTTTAATGGGCTTCCTTTTCACCCTCCACCTCCCGTTTAGAAGCAGGGGGACCTGTCTTAAGGAACTGATCTTCAGTGCTATTGGATAATTCAAGGAGTAAGGAGGTCTCAAGAGGAAGTCTTTCTGCTTCAGTGAATCATTGAAAAAAAAAAAGAAAACAAAACAAAAATGAAAGAATGCAGCTTCATTTGCACTCCAAACTAGCCAAGAGAGGCATATCATACAATGTTCCAGTTTGGACCACTTAAGGAGCAACTCTTCTTTTATGCCAGAAGGCGTGCATATACATATAGGACATTACCTCTGCCTTCTACAATGTAGATGGAGCACTGTTGGGGGCAGAGAACCAAAAGGTTGCCTGACACGCAGATGAGAGCTGAGATGCAAAATATCTCAACATCATAAACAGAAAAATTCATCCCTTGTTTTAGCACAAACATTTTCTGGAATCTATTACAGGGCTGTAAAGTCATTGTTGCAGCGTACTTTTTTCACTTCTAAGGTGCACATTTTAAAAATATATTTTAATATCACTGACGTTAGGAACTGTGTTAGAACTGTGTGTATTTTCCATTTGCTATTCACATTTGTGAAGTGGTTGTATGGTTAGCTGCATGGCTCAAGTTTGGCCAGAGCTGTTAATGGTATTGCCAGGTTAGTAAATTCATGTATCTCATAGATATTAATGAACTGAGCTATTGTTAATGTCCACTTGGTTGTTGTTGAAGAACTTTCTATTGATTAATTCTGTTAAATTTTGTTTTTTAAAGTCAGCATCAATGGGTATCAGTGACTAAAATTATGAGGAGTACTTTTTAAAGAATGCTGCATCAGTGATACCACTGTTGACACAGACATATTATAGTGTGGAAAGTCCCTGGTAACAGGAAAGCATTCTAGGTAATTTGATTGGCAGCCTTTCTTATTTTGGTCTTTCTTAGTAATGCATAAAATAATGAGACATCTTTCTATCAAAGATTTCTTAATTAGCAGATAACCTGCTGCATAACAGTTGACTGGTTAGATAGCATTACTGGTTCAAGGAACATGAATCTGAGCAAACTCTGGGCATGCTGCACTCCATGGAGTCACAGCAACTGAGCAACTGAACAACATCACCTTTTTCATTGATACAGTGTTAACACTTACCATCTAGCCACCTGAGGTTAAGTGTCTAACCCACTAATTCCCACCCTCCAGGGTTGTTATCCAGGAAAGAAAGAAAACTCCTGAAGTGAGTTCTACATTTCCCCCAGCTTCCCACCTGGAGGTCCTTTAAAAATTGCCAATCAGAGAACTGCACTTTCACTGGTAGAGAAATAGGGAAGGAAATTTGAGCCTGGTGAGGCAGCTATGGCTTGTAAGGCAGAGTGTCTGAAGGAGAGATGTGTAGAAAGGAGCTCCAAAATCTATGTATGAGTCCTCTTGGTCTTGTTTGGGTAAAAGCTGAGCCTGCACAGAGCAGGACTTGTGAGGCAAGACTGAGAGAAGCTATGCTTATCTATGGGATTTCCAAAGTTCTCATTTTACAGGAAGATGGATTTCTAGTCAGTCTAAGGAGAAAGCTCTCTACTCACCTTGGGTATTATAGCTGGACATCAGAAAGGCCAGGTCTTTCCAGTCAGACATTTCCAGGTTAAAATCCTTCATTAACTCCCTGCTGCTCTCAGGGGGAAAGGCTAAACTTCTACTGGCCTCCAGTGTTTCTGGGTCGTTTGATCATTCCGGCCACCTCTTCTCCCTGCTCCACGGGGTCAGCATCCCAAGCACCTCTTTGTCAATTCCCTCCAACTTCAGTGTAGGTTAACCATACTGTTCCACTGACCTGAGACACTTGTTCTATTTTATCTAATCAGACCAGCTCAAAAATCAAAGTTCAGGATATTTAGGGCCATGAAACTACCCTGTATGATACATTGTCAAAACCCACAGAATGTACAAGATCAAGAGTGACTCCAGTATAAACTCTGGACCTTGAGTAATAACCATGCACCATCAGTTCTTAAACTTTATAGTGCCTTCTGATTCATGTTTCCTTTGGTGATTTTTTATAAAATTCCTTTCTTATTAAAATTTAAAAAAAAGAAAGCAAAGCCCAATTATGTGATGATTTCCAAAGACACAATTTAAACATAAAGACAAAGATAGATTAAAAATAAAAGAGTGGAAAAAGATATACCATGCAACCACTAATCATTAAAAATCTGGAGTGACTATATTACTATCAAAGTAGACTTTAAAGCAAGGAATAATAGCAGAGATAAGAAGGGATATTTCACAATGTTACGAGGCTAGATCATCAAGAAGACACTAATCCTAAAGAAGTAAGCATTTTATATACATATATAAAAAGAACTTTAAAAAGCAAAAACCAAAGAAGCTAAAAGAACTAGGCAAATCTAAATTACGGTGCAGATTTAAACCTTTCTCAGTAATTGCTTAAACAGTTTAAATAAAACCAGTTAGGGTACAGAAGATTTGAACATTTATCAACCAGAATTCCCTGTCTTTAGATAATTACTTTCAACCACTGCAAGATATACCTTCTTTTCAAGTGCACATGGAACATTCCCCAAGATAGACCATATTCTGGTCCATAAGATAAGTCTCAATAAATTAAAAAAGTTTGAAATCATACAAAGTGTGTTTTCCACCTACGGTAAAATTAAACTAGAAATCCATAATTAAATGTAAAGAATTTATTTAAATAATGTATTTATAAATAACCCATGGGTTACAGAAGAACCACAAGGGGAATGTCAAATACTTTTTTAAACTAACAAACTTATAGGCTTCCCGGGTGGCTCAGTGGTATAAAGAATCCTCCTGCCGAGGCAGGAGATACCGCTTCAATCCCTGGGTCGGGAAGATCCCCTAGAGAAGGAAATGGCAACCCACTCCAGTATTCTTGCCTGGGAAATTCCAAGAACAGAGGAGCCTGACGGGTTCTGTGATGTCACAAAAGAATGGGACACAACTTAGCTGCTAAATGACAACAACAACAGTGAAAGTGTAATATCTTGAAATTTCTTGGTTATATAAGAAAGCCCTTTCAGATGAACTGCTTTCTATAAAAGTTTTTAAGCGGATATGAGATTGTTAAATTAAACACAAGTTTATTTTGGGTCTGAGTGAAGTGGATATTAATGAACCAAAAATAGATGCGTTTTGTTTCATTTATTTCATTTTTGTTTGTTCAGACAATGTACAACTCCTAATGCAGGGAGAAGTATTCTGGAGCTGGCATGATCTGGCTTACAAAAGCATCTTGAGTCTTCCCAAGTCAATTCAGTAACTTGAAATTAATGATGGAGGAAGTGTTACACCACAGAAATCAGCAGATTTTAAAAAAAAATAGTGCTTTCCTGCTCCCCCTGCCTCCCACAGAGAATCTGTTAAAATTAAAAGCTCCTTCCTCACAAAAACAGTGAAGTCATTTGATTGGGGGCTTATTAATGAGGACCATATGATGCTAGAAAATTGATTTTAAAAAAAAGATTGATAAAAAAATTTTTGATTCTATTTGGATCTTTGTAAAAAGCTTTAACCGGAAAAGGCAATGGCACCCCACTCCAGTACTGTTGCCTGGAAAATCCCATGGACGGAGGAGCCTGGTGGGCTGCAGTCCATGCGGTTGCTAAGAGTCGGACACAACTGAGCGACTTCACTTTCACTTTTCACTTTCATGCATTGGAGAAGGAAATGGCAACCCACTCCAGTGTTCTTGCCTGGAGAATCTCACGGATGGCAGAGCTTGGTGGCTGCCTTCTATGGGGTCGCACAGAGTCGGACATGACTAAAGCGACTTAGCAGCAAAAGCTTTAACTGGATAATATTAATTAGGTTAAGGTCTATTAATTAGTAAAATTAAAAACCCCCCCTGGAAATTGCCCTGTTAAAGTTTACCAAGTCAGTAACTCATTGATGGTTGTCTTCATATATATACATATGTGGCAAAGTATAAATAGCAATATATAGCTGATAGTTCAGGAAGAGGGACAGGGAAGCCTGTCGTGCTGCAGTCTATGGGGTTGCAATGAGCTGGACACAACTTGGCAACTGAAAAACAACGGCTTAGAAAGAGTCAGTGGAACATCCAAGGATACTGCAGTCACACCTGAGAAAAACAAAAGCACTGGGAAGATCTGAATTAGGAGTAAATGGGTATGTTTTTAAAAATCAAAGCACAAATTCTTCTAAAAGACAAGACATAAACACCTAGGACAGCAGTAGATGTCTAGAAATAAGTCTTCAGTTGATTCTGGAGGTCTTTGGTGCCCCTAAACATTGATTTCACTTGCCACTTAGCTCTTTTAAATAATGGCTAACATCACAATTAGAAAAATGAAATTTAATTCTTCCTAATTAAAAGGAGTGATATATAGCTTTGTATAATGTGATGTGCAAAGTTTTCTGCTTTTACATTAAAATGCAGATAAACCATGAAATATTTTGAGTTTTAACTGCATATTATCAGGCCATAGAATATGTCTATCCCAGTGTCTTATTATTAATTAGTTTCAGTGCTCTTTCAAGTTGAAAAATTCAAGTCCTAGTAGAACAGGTTGTATGTAATAGTGAGAAAATGGAAACCAAGAGCCTCTGGTCTTTTCACAATTACAAAGCATGTTAAGGATATTCAAGTGGTTTGGCAGGGACATCTGTTGTCCCATAGACAGCCAGGGTGGATGTGATCAGTTTTACAGGCTCAGTCGGTGAGCCTATTAATTCATCACCCTTTAAATTAGACCATCAGATACGTATGCGTTGTTGTCAAAAGAACAACTTCCTGGGTAGAGGTGGTCTAGTCTCAGGTCAGGAGTAACAGAGGAGCTGCAGAGGTCAAGACCCTATGGGAGAGGAATGGGGGGAAGTTCTGCTTCAAATGTGACATATTTGTTTCAATATACATACAAAATAATTGTATTATTAAAGTAGGTATCTTGAAATATATCCTCTGATGTGAATATTTGCATCATAAAAGTTTAATACTGAAAAACTCTAATTAAGTATAACTATATTAATCCCAGCATAATGTTAAAATGTGAGGAAAGTTTTGGTACTTTGTTCACTGTACACAGTTATTAAAACATTTTTTCAACCCACTCAGATACCATATCAAAATGTTCATGTTATAATAAGTTGAAAAGTCAAGTTATATCACTAAATAAGGTGTGATTTTAATTATGTCAAACATGAGCATATATATTGTGTTATATGTTCATAAAGTAAGAAAGAAAATGTATCAAAATATATCAAGTATATCAAAGTCAACATTAAGAATTGTGAGTGATTTTTTTTCTTTTTAATCTGTTTCCTAACTTTTCTAAAATGAACATGCATTATACATAAGAAAAAAGCAAGATTATTAATTTCATTTTCCGCTCAGTATGAATGTTAACATGTTAGAGAACATACACATTATTGGACCAACATGTAATACAGATGGAAGATTCAATATAGAACCTTGTGACGCATTAGTAAATGTCCAGAAATGGATCATGCAACAAAGATAAAGCTCCACATGGAAAGGTCATGTAAAATAGAAACTCTGAAGTATTGTGCTTCTTATAAGCCTGAACAAGACTTCAAAAAAACTTGAGATGGCTGACATTTGTGCAGTGCTGTTAATTGTAACCAACTGAATTCTCACAAAAACTCAGTAAGTTTGGTTTGAGTGTTCTCATTTTATAAGTGAATGTGCAAGGAGCTCAAACCCAGTGCTCTGTGACAGCCGAAAGGGGTGGGGTGGGGTTGGAGGTGGGAGGGAGGTTCAGGAGGGAGGGGACCTATGTATACCTATGGCTAATTTATGTTGATATATGGCAGAAACCGACATAATATTGTAGAATATTATCCTCCAATTACAAATAAATAATTTTTTTTAAAAATTGAATGAGCTCTTTCTAAGACATTGCACTGCCAAGACAGTTTTAAGACCCATATGAACTTCATGGGAATGATTTACAAAAAGAAATTACTCCAGGCATTGTCCATGATAAGAACTCTACAGATTCAGAGAATACTGGTCTTTTTTGCTTGTTTTGAGAGGAGTGTTGAGTTCACATAAGAGAATATCTACATTTAACCTATGCTTTTCTTCTTAGAAAAAGAAATACAAAGTAAGTTTCCAGTGTCAATTCAGTTTTGACAGTAGGACATTACAGCACATTATAAACTCCAGAACACTGTACATCTTAAAAAAATAAATAACTTGAAGCCAGAAACCTGTATCTTGTGGGAGTTTGGTCTGTTTTTTATAATTGTCTAAGTGTTTTGATAGGTTAATGAGAAATAGGAGGTGTAATAATGAAAAGAAAGGGAAGAAATCAAGAACCAACCAATGCCTGTGTCTTTAGTTTCCTCAATCTGCGAGAGCCTTCATTTGAAAGTTTACATCTTTTAGGGAAAAAATTAATTTCTCTTTCACAAGTTCCACTCACATTTTGTTGCTAATAAAACCAAGGATGTAAATACTATTAAGTACAAAACAGCCTGCTGCATAATTGTTTCAGAGCAATTACAGATTATATCGAGCCATTCGTAGAGCAGAAACAGTTTTTTCCAAGACACCAGCTCCCTGTACCTTGAAATTTTATTAGTCTAAGAATTTCATGCACCATATGTTAGAATATGAGACTAGCTGCAATTGAACAAACAACTTTCTGATATATAAGTGAATGATAACCTGATTTTAAATGTGTTTATCTAATGAGATAATAACTGTAATTTACAACACATATAAAAAAACCCCACTGTTACTCCTGGTACACCTTTTGGCTAAAAAGGGTGATGTGGGGAGATATGCTAATGATGATCGTCTTGGTTTTTACCAAGTCAGTAATAAAATTTGCATTTGATATTGTGCACAGTAAACTGGGTTATTAGCCTTGAAAATGAGTCTCATAAAATTTAAATATAGGCTTAAATCATATTAACTGTCCTGTAGGTTTTCTGAGAGGCTTTAAAGCATTGTGTTGCTTTCATAGTGTAGGGAATGCAGATGTTTGTGTGCCTTCAAGGGGGCCCCCAAAAGGATACAAAAGAGAGCTTGAGAGATGCACTAGAAAAGCATCACAATTGTGTTTCCTGCTCTGAGGACCCACCCAGGTCAAGTGCCTATAGATCAGGGAGGCTAGATAAGGGGGGGTCCTTCCAAAGAAGCCTCTGTAAGATTTCTGGCTAAAGGTTTAGCCAAGCTGGCCAACCAGTCCCTGCCCAAGACTGCCTAGATCATCAACAACAGGACTTTGAAACTCCCATGGATTTGATGGTATAGGAAAATTGACAACTATGAAAATGACTTGTCCTTCAGATGCAATCAAATTGCAGATTTAAGGTTGAAGGGCCTAGTGGTCATACTTTCTCCAGTAACTTCCAGTTTCAGTGTCTTGCTTCTCAGTGTGCTCTAAATCATAATTCATTGCTATGAGAAAGAAATATATTTGAGGATGCAGACACTTTGTTGCTGACACCCTGATTGAATTAGATGTGCAACCCTGGCACCCTGGGCATATGTTGTTAAGTAGCCTTGTAGGGCCCCACCAACAATTCAAGGATAGTACTCCATCCCTGAGCTAAGCTTCAGTCCTACTGTCACTGACTTCTTCTATCCAGCCAAGACACAAGGAGCCCATTGGGTGTGTAATCAACCAAGGCTAAGAGGCATAGATGACCCTCCACTTCTAAGTCCAAGACTTTCATCAGAAGGCTGCCAGGACTAATTCTTTTAAGATTTTCTACCCAGCCAGATTAGTCATCCTTCACATACATTTCTGTTTTCTTTCATCAATGCCCACGATCTAAGCTCCTCAGGTGCCAATCCCTTCCTCAGTCTAGTCCCTTCCTTCCTCCTGAATCCACTTCCTTCTCTACTCTTCTCTCCCCAAATCTTCCATTCTGCCCTGTAGAATGTCCTCTTGTTTCCAGGGTAACAAATCCATATTTGTCCTCAAATATTTGTCCTCAAATTCTTCACTGAACGCCCACTCTACCCTTTGGCTTTAAAAAGAACCCTGGCTCACCCAGGGAATAGAGCTTCTCCTGCTACCTTCTTAAGGAGAAGCTGCATTTTTCTCCCCATTTGTTATGGTACAAGGACAACGGGAGGTCTTCTAACCTTCCTACTCAGCACTGCCCAATGAATCTTCCATCTTGATATGAAAACATTTGTTTACTATTGCAAACAGTTATTCCTCCCCTTTTCACTAAAGACTTTGGCAGTAGTTTAAAACTTTCTTCTCTACTTCTCTGTTTATGAAGAAAACGCATCTAAAACTCCAAGTTCTCAGTATTTTGTTCTCTTAAGTTCTAGTGACTGACTCCTCCACTCACAAACTTCATGCCCACACTTCCATGGCCGCACCACATATCCCTCTAATCTCCCAGAATATCTCAGGCTCTGAATTAATAATTCAGTACATCCACTCTCGGTCCACACTCTCCTGACCTATTTCCTGATCAGTCACCCCAAAGAACCTCTAGTCCTCTGCCCTGTTGAATTTCCCCTAACTAGCTGCCCTTCCTGTCTTAACTTCTTTCTTAACATTCTATAGCACGCTAACCCTACCACCTCCACTGAAACATTATTTTGCCAGGGCAATTACTAAACCACACATGCTAATGCCAAAGTAAACTTTCCCATCCATTTGTAACTTGTCTGTCTAGTAGCCTTTGACTTTATTGGGCTCTCCCTATTCACGGTGTCCTCTTCTCACAGCTTCTGCAACACTCCTTCCTAACCCTCCAGCTGTTCAGTCTTAGGCTTTTTACAGTTCCACTTTCTCTTCCTTCTCCTAAATGTTGGTGTCTCTCAAGATTTCAGCCCAGGACATCTCATCTCTTCTGACTTGCTACACTGCCCCTGAGTATTTTCATTAATTCTCAAAGCCTTAAGCAAAGTCCTTATGCTAATAAATCCCAAACAAATACTTCCTCAGTTACACATACAATTTTCCAACTTACGCAAGTTACTTTGTGTTTCAGTTTCTCATTTATAAAATGGAGATAACAACCTACCTCTAGATTTGTTGTGAGGAAGGAACAAGTTTATTCAAGTATGCACTTAGAACAGCACTTGGTATTTGATAAGCCCTCAGTAACTACTTGCTGCTATGCTGCTGCTGTTGTTCAATTACCCAGGCATGTCCGACTCTTTGCAACCCCAACATAACTACTATTATTATTACAAGACATCTTTTCCTGGACGTTTCATAGGAGCCTTAAGTTTAATACACTAAAAAGTGAAAACTAATACCATTTTGCCTTCTCTGATATGCTTTCTCTTGCGGAGTCTCCCAGCTCAGTAAGCATCAATATCATTTACTCAATCGGAAACAACTCAGTTTTCCTTCATTTTAGCTCATACATTTGATCAATCGCTACCTATAATACAGGAGACATGGGTTTGATCCCTGGATTGGGGAAATCCTCTAGAGGAGGAAAAGACAACCCATTCCAGTATTCTTGTCTGGAAAAATTCCATGGACAGAGGAACCTGGAGAGTTACAGTCCATGGAGTTGCAAAAAGTCAGACATGACTGAGCACTCAGGCCTTCAGTTCAGTTCAGTCACTCAGTTGTGTCCAACTCTTTGTGATCCCATGGACTGCAGCACGCCAGGCTTCCCTGTCCATCACCAACTCCCAGAGCTTGCTGAGATTCATGTCCATCGAGTTGGTGATGCCATCCAACCGTCTCATCCTCTGTCATCCTCTTCTCCTCTTGCCTTCAATCTTTTCCAGCATCAGGGTCTTTTCCAATGAGTCAGTTCTTCACAGGCCTTAAGTCTTATAAATTATGCTTCATTTCCTAACTTTTCTATTTCATAAACTATAACTATTAGTTCTCCAGTTCAAGCCATGACCATGCCTGGACCTCTGCAATAGTCTAACAACTGATCTCCTGACCTGTCCAACACAGGACATTCCCTGGATTACCTTCCAAAGTCCAAATATAGTATCACCTCTCCTGTAGGTCTTTTTAATGGTCTTCCACTGTCCTCAGGAGAGAGTCTAAACTCTTTAGCCTAGTTTTAAAAAGCTATTTGCAATTTGCATCACTTATTTTCCCACATCTACCCTAAGCCAGATTCTTAAGAGTTCTTTCACTCTGTGCTAGGGAACTACAGGACAAATCCAGCCCACTGATTGTTTTTGTATAGCTTGTTGGCTAAAAAGGGTTTTTATATTTATATTTTACATAAATATAAAACAAGCAAGCAAAAGAAAGAACAGTTGCTTGAAGAATGTAGGATATTGCCTCTTCATCTGCAGACCCAAAATATTATCTGGTCTTTTGCAGGAAAAGTTTGCTAACTCTCACTCTGTTCCATTTGATTAACTTTTTTCAGTTCCTCAACTATCCATGCTCCAGGACCTTTGCATATGATCTTCTCTCTATTCTTATCCAAAGATCTAAGTCCTGTTCATCCTTCAAACATTAACTTACATTTTACCTTTGCCTGTCAGACTTCCTGATGCTGTAAATAAAAATTAGGTAACCACCTCCTTAGTTAAGTTGATTAAGTATTTTATTCTTTTTGGTGCTATTTTAAATGAGATTGTTTTCCTAATTCCTTTTTCAGATAGTTCTTCCTTTCCAGCATAGATGTCTTTTGTTTCTTTTTCTTGCTTAGTTGCTCTGGCTATAACTTCCAGTACTATGTTAAATAAAAATGGTGAACATAAACCTCCTTGCCTTTTCCTGATCTTAGAAGAAAAGAATTCAGTTTTTCACCAGTAAGTATGATGTTAGCTTTTCAAATATGGCCATTACCACATTGAGGTAATTTTCTTCTATGCTTATTTATTTTTTTATCATGAAAAGGTGTTGAAGTTGTCAAGTGGTTTTTCTGTGCTATGCAGACTAGTATGGAATGTCCAAAAATAGAACTATCATAAGATCCAGTATTTACCCAAAAGAATGGAAGTCAAGATCGTGAAGAAATATTAACACTCTTATGTTCATTCACAACAGTCAAGATGTGGAAACAAGTTAACTGTCCATCAACAGATGAATGGATAAAGAAAATGTGGTACATACAAAATGGAAATTTAAAAAGAAGGAAGTTTTGCAGTATGTAGCAACACAGATGAGCCTAGAGGACACAGGCTAAGTGAAATAAGTCATTCACAGACAAATCGTGAGTCCACTTGTATGAGGTATCTAAGACAGCCAAATTCATAGAATCAAAGTGTGGAATGGTGGGTGCCTGGGGCAAAGAGAAGGAGAAATGGGGATTACTAATGAGTGTGCTTTGTCTCATTTAAACAAAATAAACTGAAAGCTATACAGCATCTATTTTAAATGCTTTTAACTTCTTTTTTAAGATTCTCCTTTACCAGGCCTTATTATATACGAGGGGACATTGTTCATTCCTTAGCTCCTGGAGCAATGCAAGGCACAAACAGGTGTTCAGTTAGCATTTGTTCACTGAATTAAAAAATCAGTTTATAAATACCTCTTTCACAATAAAGAACACTTTGTGCTGTTGAAGTATGCTGTCTGCCCATCATAGAATGTGAGTTGAATTTGATTGGGTGCTTGTCCTAATATCTAATACAGTTGTCCCACAGACTAAATACTAAAAACTATTGAAGACAACTAGTAACTTAGTACTCGTTTCCTTAGTAACAAAAAAAGAACTGCTCAGCTAATCTTGCCTACTCTAGAAACCTAAAGGCTGAAAAGGGCTTACAGTAAGTGGATTAGAATTTATGTATCATTTTCCAATATCCCTTTAAGCCACTCTTTCTGCAGTTCCAAAGCCTACCAGTTGGTGTTAGTGGAGACTTTTTAGGTCTTCTGTATGTTCTGGTATGAGTAACTAAGAGGTAAGATTGAAATGATGTCCAGACCTATATATAATTTTTTCAATAATATCAGAGCAATATACAGAATAGTATAAATTGACCAAATGCTAATTAACTTTGTTCACACATCGCCTGTACTGAGACACCTTGTCAGAATAACATAAGACATTTATGTCTTGTCCTGTGTAATCAACTGTGATCAAACAGTACTTCCCTTATCTCTATCTCTTCTTTCCAACTAGAGGGGCTGTTATGAAGTTATAATCCTAGCTCAGTGGTTTTTAGCTTCCTGTGCCCTGCTTCTTCCTGATTCATCAGATAACATCTAGGTCTTTCCTTAGAAATATCAGAATAGGAAAAAAAAAAAAAGATGACAGCAATTTTTCTCCCTTCTCTGCATAAGTCTAGTCTTAACCTGTGACAGGTACTTCCATTCAGGCTACAGTTTCTCTAAGATCAGGTTGTAGAAGAAAGAAAAAAAAGAGAATTTTTTAGGAGGCCATAGCAAGAGTGTCATTAGAGACTGTCACTTTCCCTGGGCATTGCATAGTATTTCCCTTACCTAGACTGTCTAAGCTTGCCAAAGGAATCTGCTTGTTTATAATTATAGGCTCTGCTTATTGGGAGTTAATTTTTTATTGTTTTCCATTCTGCACAAGCCAACAGTTCACTGTAATGAAGAGCAGACAGAAGTCAGCCCTTAATAGACATTAGCTTCATACACATACCCAAACCAATACCATCTGTAGCCCCTGCCTGTGTGCAGAGTACAGGGAGGAGGAAACAGGTATTCATTTTTTAAATAATAAAATATTAATATCAAGAATTCTAATTTTCTTTTTTCCAAAGAACTAAAAAAGTGAAAAACATCAAAATATGTTGATAATTTATATTTTCAAACTTTGAAAACAATGCCCATATTTATTTTTTAAATTAGTTAACTAATTTATTTTTGGCTGTACTGAGTCTTGGTTGCAGGCTTCTCTAGTTGTGGTGAGTGAAGGCTATGCTCTAGCTACGGTGTGCACGCTTCTCATTGCAGCGGCTTCTCTTGCTGAGGATCATAGTCTCTACACACGCTGGCTCTCTAGTTGTGGCTAGTGGGCTTAGCTGCCCCGTGGCATATGGAACTTGCCAGGTCACGGATCAAATCCATGTCCCCAGCATCTGCAGGCAAATTCTTAACCACTGATCCACTAGGGAAGTCTGACCATATTTCTTAATCAGGAAAAAAAAATACATATTTTTGTAAGGTAGAAAGAGGAAAATGCTTCCTAAAATTGTAACTTGGGAAGGAAGATTTCTTATTTTACCATCAAATTATCACTACCAACCAAAAATTATAAAAATTACTGGGGGAAATTACATAAAGGCTGCAATCGATCTTACTGTTGCCCTCAACCTTCTGCTTCAGAGGATGCTTTACATGTGCAGCTACCATATCTGAGTGTTTTCTGTGTGCAATTTCCAGGGCAGAGTTAGTATTTGAGGTGTGCTGGGCACGGTTTTTCCACTCAAGGCATTTTAAAGAGTCCAATATGTATGTAACTGAAAGCAAATATTTTGTATCAACACGTTCAGTGACAGCTGCCTCTGAAACAAGCATTTTTGTACATATTCATTCCATTCTGATCTGTCGCTAATCATGTACTATAAACATGGCACTGGGAAGCTTCATTCACTTAGACTGACTGCCAGGCGTGGGGGAAAATCCACACCAAGAATGTCTGTGAAAGTTGTCTTTAAAACTTAGTGTGGAAAGCAGTGAGTCCCTTGTCTGGAAGTCTCTGCAAGGTCCTGGCTCTGTGGCCACACCTAAAGACACGTTTATTTCTGTTCCCAGGACATACTCCATTGTTTACTTAGAAAATTGCTGCTTTGGACACTGATTCCAGCTTCACTGGGCATGTTTTAGGATAGAAGCCTGAGCTTTCCTCATTTGAGGAATCTTTGATGGTCTGCAGAAAAGGAAAGCTTAGCCTCAAGTGCTGTTTTTCTCTATTCCTTTATTTTTTAGTGTAAGTTTTGAAAAATGGCTATGAATCAATTAAATCATAGTCCATGGCTCAATGAAAGATGCCGTTGCACTCAAACCAGCCCTCATTCTGATTTCAAGGTTTTTTCTCATACATGGATGACAATTTGAAGACTTTTGAGCCAAAGCAGTGAGTGGCTTTTTGTATTTCACATTCATCTTTCCTTATTGTGTGACCTTTTATTTGGGAATATGGATTGCTTTCTGCCATTTGCTTAACGATTCTTACTTCATCCCTTAGGGCTTCAGATTGGAGCAATAAAAGAAACAAAAAGTCAGGCAGCCCAATTTCTAGTAGTATAAACAAAACTGCATGAAAACCAAGGCCAAAAATAAGTATTAAAAATGCAAATGCTTTTTAGAAGGGATAATCAATTTCAGAAAAGCTGCTCTGTCATTTTCAATTTGTGCTGACATTCTATAGCAATAGAGTAAGAATTGAGGTAGATAAACCAGGCAACTGCTCTATGACTCAGCCTCTGGATTCTCACGCTGTGTGGACTCATTCCCTAATATGAGAATGAATTAGCCTAGGGTTTGTGGCAAATAGATGCGATCCTTTGGCAAAGACTTTCCGTTTTGGTATAAGAGAGATATACCCCTTAATTCTTTTAAGATAGTCCTTCCAACTATCAATCTTATTCATCACATTCCCCACAGGCTTTTGGCTGTTTATTCTGCCAATCATTGGATGAGGAGGCATGCATTGAGCTATCACTGTATCCAAGGCTCTGGTGCATATGGCCATATGGACTTAGATGCCATTATATCCTGGCTGTTGTCATCTCTGAACTTCTCACATTAATTTAAATGAAAGAGAGAGCATGGGAGCATAAAACACATTCCTTTACCTACCCCAAATGACAGCTATATTTGCAATGAAAATCACTTATTTAAAATACCAGAAATTTTGTATGACATTTTTGTATGACAACTTAGATGTTATATACTAAGATCTACTGATCTTCCCAGGAGAGTGGGGAACAAAAGAACAATTTCTCTGATCAAGTTGTCTGCAGATGAACTCAGGCTTAGATCTTATTGCCAGAGGGAAAATCAATGAAGTGTCCCATGCCAAATACTCCAGATCCTGCTCGGCCCTACTCTGTGTCCTGGGAGCCGGACTTTGCCGACTGGTTCAGTGAGCATCCTTGTCCTCTGACTGTTGGGTGGATGAGGACAATGTGAGGCAACAGCAAGAGATCAGAGGGAACAGAATAACAAGATTGTAATAATAACAATATAGAAGAATTAGACCAGTATCTTCCACATGTTGAACTTCACTATGTACAACTATCTTCTTTTACCCCCAACATCATTCCTACCATTAGTTAGTTAGTCAGGTAAGTCGCTCAGTTGTGTCTGACTCTTTGCGACCCTATGGACTGTAGCCCACCACTCCTCTGTCCATGGGATTCTCCAGGCAAGAATACCGGAGTGGGTTGCCATTTTCTTCTCCAGGGGATCTTCCTAACTCAGGGATCAAACCGAGGTCTCCCACATTAGAGGCAGACACTTTAACCTAATTCCTTTAAAATTTTTTACTGTTTTTAGAACAGATTATACATGCTTATGGTAAAAATGGAAAAGTTTTTTTTAAAAGATATGGAGTGAAAAATTAATCTCCCCACCAAACCATCCTCAGACATCTAGTTTCCTCCCTAGAGGCAAACACAGACAGATTTTCTTATCTGCCAGAGATAATCTATAAATATGTAAAGTGTGTACATGTGTATGTATTCTTTTCTTAGATACAAATGTTGGCATACTATATACACTTTTCTCTTTCTTATTTTAGACATGTAACAAAATAGCTTGTTGAGCTTTCTAGAGTGTTGCAGATAGGTCACAGCAAATGGTGTCAATACTCCAATAAATTGATGCAGCGTACTATACAACCAGTCCCCTAACACTGGACATTTGTGTTTGTGCCCTAAGTCGTTTCAGTCATGTCTGACTCTTTGTTCCCCTAAGGACTGTAACCCACCATGCTTTTCTGCCCATGGGATTCTCCAGACAAGAATACTGGAGTGGATTGCCATGCCCTTGCTCCAGGGGATCTTCCCGACCCAGGAATCAAACCAGTGTCTCTTATGTCTTCTGCACTTGCAGGTGGATTCTTCACCACTAGCACCACCTGGGAAGCCCCACTGGACATGTAGTTTCTGTCCAATCTTTGGCTGTAACAATGCTACAACGAGTAGTCTTGAAAATGTGTCCTTTTTTACATAACTCTAGTAGTCTTCTAGTACTTTGTTTTTAAAAATATTCGAAACCCTCCTACACTGTTGGTGGGAATGTAGTTTGGTACAGCCACTATGGAAAATAGTATGGAGGTTCCTTAAAAAACTAATATTAAAGTTACCATATAATCCAGCAATCCCAACCTCTGGGCATATATCTGGGAAAAACAGAAACTCTAATTTCAAAAGATGCATGCACCCTCGATGTAAATAGCAGCACTATTTACAATAGCCAAGATATGG
The DNA here is from genome assembly GCA_006408675.1 of Madoqua kirkii. Classification (NCBI taxonomy): domain Eukaryota; kingdom Metazoa; phylum Chordata; class Mammalia; order Artiodactyla; family Bovidae; genus Madoqua; species Madoqua kirkii. The sequence continues at coordinate 24,406 of SJYC01148855.1, read as the reverse complement.
AAGCACCCTAAATTTCCACCCACAGAAGGCTGGATAAAGAAGACGTGGCCCATATATATAATGGAATATTATTCAGTCACTAAAAGAACGAAATAAGGCCATGTGCAGCAATAAGATGGACCTGGAGATTATCACACTACATGAAATAAGTCAGATGGAGAAGGATAAGTACTATATGATATCACTTTTATGCAGAATATTAAAAAATGATACAAGTGAGCTTATTTACAAAACAGAAATAGACTCACAGACATAGAAGACAAACATGGTTACCAAAGATGATGGAGGGAGAGGGATAAAGTATTTTGAGATACATACTATTATATACAAAATAGATGAACAACAAGCACCTACTTATAAGCACAGGGAACTATATTCATTATCTTGTAATAACCTATAATGCCAGAGAATGCAAAAAAAAGTGTATATATACATATACCTATACATATATATTATATATGTATGTATAACTGAATCACTTTGTTATATACCTGAAACTAACAAAACATTTTGAATCAACTACACTTTGATAAAATAAATAAAAATAAAAATATTTTTGAGGTGATTAACTCAGTATGATATTTGCGCATAATCAGAACTAGCCCAACCAACTCACTAAGTATTTGTGTTTGCATGCTAAGTTGCTTCAGCCATGTCCAGTTCTCTGGGACCCCATGGACCGTAGTCCACGAGGCCCTCTGTCCATGGGATTTTCCAGGCAAGAATACTGGAGTGGGTTGCCATTTCCTTCTCCAGGGGGACTTCCCAACCCAGGGATCGAACCCACATCTCTTACCCTGGCAGGTGGATTCTTTACCACTGAGCCACCAGGGAAGCCCCTGTGGCCAGTACCACCGTTTTATTTAAAGGTATTGAGTATTATTTAAAGTATTCATTGAGGGCAGTCGGAGAGGAGTGTTGACTTAAAGAAAACACTAATAACCTGGGTTTTCCTAGGTTTTCATTTTGATTTACTATATGATATCACTTTTATGCAGAATATTAAAAAATGATACAAGTGAGCTTATTTACAAAACAGAAATAGACTCACAGACATAGAAGACAAACATGGTTACCAAAGATGATGGAGGGAGAGGGATAAAGTATTTTGAGATACATACTATTATATACAAAATAGATGAACAACAAGCACCTACTTATAAGCACAGGGAACTATATTCATTATCTTGTAATAACCTATAATGCCAGAGAATGCAAAAAAAAGTGTATATATACATATACCTATACATATATATTATATATGTATGTATAACTGAATCACTTTGTTATATACCTGAAACTAACAAAACATTTTGAATCAACTACACTTTGATAAAATAAATAAAAATAAAAATATTTTTGAGGTGATTAACTCAGTATGATATTTGCGCATAATCAGAACTAGCCCAACCAACTCACTAAGTATTTGTGTTTGCATGCTAAGTTGCTTCAGCCATGTCCAGTTCTCTGGGACCCCATGGACCGTAGTCCACGAGGCCCTCTGTCCATGGGATTTTCCAGGCAAGAATACTGGAGTGGGTTGCCATTTCCTTCTCCAGGGGGACTTCCCAACCCAGGGATCGAACCCACATCTCTTACCCTGGCAGGTGGATTCTTTACCACTGAGCCACCAGGGAAGCCCCTGTGGCCAGTACCACCGTTTTATTTAAAGGTATTGAGTATTATTTAAAGTATTCATTGAGGGCAGTCGGAGAGGAGTGTTGACTTAAAGAAAACACTAATAACCTGGGTTTTCCTAGGTTTTAATTTTGATTTTTTTCTCTCATGAAATAATAAAAAATGCACTATATGACAAAGTAAAATTAAGAAGAAAAAAATGAGGGCATTAAAATATCTGTGTCTGTGTTGATTATATATGTGCTAAATGTCTACTCACTGAATAAACTATCCCTAAAACAGTATTACAGCAGGAAGAATGTATAATTCTTACAATGGCAACAGCATAACAATGTCATAAAGCATTACCATTTGCATTTTTTTTCCTTTCTTTCAACAACTAATCCTCTTTCTTAATCTCGCTTACATATTTGCACAATAGTCTCACTCCCTCACACAAGGAATTGAATGGAACATTTATACAAAAAATCCGTACCATTGCAATCCAGGGAAGGTTTTTGTTGAAAGATTGGGACAAACCTTCCAGGTGCAGTCTCTTTCTTTTTTAATTGAAATATTTTTGACATATGACATTGTATAAATTTAAGGTCTACAACATATTGGTCTGTACTTTTATATATTGCAGTATGATTACCATTGTAATGTTAACATCTCTGTCATGTCACATAATTGTCATTTCTTTTTTGTGGTGGGAATAATTAAGATCTAGTCTCTCAGCAAGTTAATGTTAATGACAAGATATGGAAACAACCTAAGCGTCTGTCAAGGGATGAATGGATAAAGAAGATAAGATACACACACACACAAAGACACACACATAGACACAATGCAATGTTATTCAGCCATGAGAAAAGGAAATTTTGCCATTTCACCCCAACACGGATGGGCCTCGAGGACATTATGCTAAATAAGTCAGGTGCTCTTTTGGAGACTATTGTAAAGAAGAGGAATCCTCTTGATATTAAAGGGCAGTGATTTCCCATAAATTTAGAAGAATGTTCCTGAAGAGAGTCATTTTTAAAGCTGAGGCTGCTAACCTTTTTTCTTTTAGATTTTCTGTAAGATGTTGAGCTTCCTCAGGGCAGTTTAAATAAACTCTCCCTTGTGAAGGAGGCACAAGTTACTTGTGAGAAAATACATTTCTGGTCAATAAAGCAGTATCTCCTAGTCGACAAAGCATTGAAGTAAAGGTGACTCATGTGAATTTCAACAAGCCACGATGTAAGCAGGGCTGTATAATTATCCCATCCGATTGCTGAGAATATGAGCCCAGGAGAGCATAAAAGATTAGCCCAGCACAACGTAGTAAGTGACATAACACTTGCTGCTTACTTTAAAGATTGCAAGCAAGCCATTATGTCTGTTAAGTTGCAATAGAAAATCTTTAATCCTGCTTCTGTTCCTGTTTTTGATACTGAAAACTCTATTCAATGAAGTTAAATTCCTAGACTTCCTTGGAGGTACAGTGGATGGGAATTTGCCTGCCAGTGCAGGGGACCTGGGTTTGAACCTTGGCCCAGGAAGATCCCAAATGCAGAGGAGCAACTAAACCTGGGCACTGCAGCTACTGAAGCTGGAGCCTCGAGCCTGCTCTGCAAAGAGAGACCAACTGCAATGAAAAATGGAAAAGACTCTGATGCTGGGAAAGACTGACGGGCAGGAGGAGAAGGGGATGACAGAGAAGGAGACGGTTGGATGGCATCACTGACTTAATGGGCAAGAGTCTGAGCAGGCCCTGGGAGAGGGTGAAGGACAGGGAAGCCTAGGGTGCTGCAGTCCATAGGAGTCTCAAAGAGTTGAACACAGCATAGGAACTGAACAACGGCAACCAGAAGCCCACGCACTACAACAAAGAGTAACTCCCCCTCCCCATAACTGGAGAAAGCCTGTGCAAAGCTATGAAGACCCAGTGCAGCCAAAAATGAGTTAATTTTCAGAAGCTAAATTCCTACACTTAAAGAGGAAACAAATCACACACTCAGAAAAGGAAACTGAAATGCAGGACAAAGTATAAATGGGAAACAAGAGAATGACAAATAAAATGCCTATGAGTTCTAGGAATAAAAAAGGGTGGGGGGATGGGGAACATTTGAGTCATGCCTTAGAGGGTGGGAAAGATTTTTAATGGAGGAGAAAGATATTCTAGGAGATTGAATAAATCTCCATATATTGCCTGGAAAACAGGGGACATGCTACAGGAACGCTGTAGTTTGGTAGCAGCACTGGTGTCAGGCTGTGAAAAGAAAATCTCTTTGGCTAAGGAAGGTTGGGCTATCTTTTAGAAGGAACTTAGAAAGCAATTAATTCAGCTAGGGTTTATTGAGCAACAACTAGGGGCCAGGCACTGTGCTAGACTTTGAGAAATCGGCAGAAGACGCCGCTGGCTCACGTGCTGACCACCAGAAGTCACCTTACAGTTTTCCTTTCACTTACATGCTCTGTAGCATTTGACACTGTTGGCTACTCTCTGCCTCTTAAAATTATCTTTCCCATTAGCATCCATACAATTCCTTTTACCTGATTTTTCCCAGAATCTGTCTAGCTGCTCCTTCTGATTCTCTATTGTAATCACTTCATCCATCCCTTACTTAGTGAACCAGAGTCCCCAAGAGCTGTCCTTAGCCCTCAGTGTACCTCAGGCCACACGTTGGACTTTAGTGATTCCATCCTCATTGATTTCAGTCATCACCATTCCAGCGACTTCTCAGTCCAGGCCACTCCGCTCTTACAGCAGAAGATCTTACCATTTTTACTGAACAGCATTTTTTCTGAATAAATCTTACTGAACAGATTCACAGACATGTTCTTCAAGCACAACACAGGCCAAAGGAAACCGAGCATCTTCCTTTAAGATTTGTTTTGCCTCCTGTAGTCTCAACAGCGTTAACACTATTCACCCAGCTGTCCAAGGCAGTGGAGTCACCTTATTCTCTTCCACCTTCTCCCTCCAGCATCTGGTCACTGGGTGAGTCCACTTGGTGAGTCCATTACCGTGTACTCTATATTGTACATTACTCCTCTTCTCTCATAGCTGATCTTTATAAAGCTTCTCACCTGGTCACAGCAATGACTCATTCCTTGACTACAGCTTTGTTCCCTCCCCACCCTTCATGTTGCCAACACTTCATTTCAGTACTTAGAATTCTTCAGTGGCTCTGTGTAGCTTACAAAGTAAAATTCAACTCGTTGGTCTATTACATGTGGCCCCTCGAGGCTGGCTCTTGAGGACCTTGCTCCAGCCTTCACTATCCTGCATAGGGCTTGCTCTCTATCCACCGTACAAAAGTGCATTCAGATTACGGGACAGGGTAACTCTTTCATCCGTGCTATTTCGTTAGCTCGAAATTGTCTTCTCTCCTTTCTGTCCACCTCATATTCTTGAAAATTTAACCCTGCCTTCCCCGACCCTCAGTTCAACTATAATCTCTCTCCTGTGTTCCTAGGATGTTGGACGTGGCACTTGTCAGACAATTATCATGGCTAATGTACACGTGTCTTTTCTGTGTTTTTGAGAGACCATAAGTTACCCAACTTATGTTTTCCCATCCTCGGGGTGATCTTTCCTGAGGTACATGCTCATGTATACTTAACGTGTGCATGAGTCCAGGTTGTGGAAAGAGACAGAAAGAGGTGGAGGGGAGAGGAAAGCAGAAGCAAAGGAAAGAGAAGAGGAGAGAAGAGGAGGGGGTAGAATAAGAATAAAGTTTGTTGGTGAGTTTGGGGTCAAAGTTGAGAGAGTTTTTCTTGAGTGCCATATTTTCTCTGTGAAATGCAAAATGAAGTTGTTTTCTGAATGGGGACTTGCAGGAAAGTAATAAAAATCTCAAAACAGTTATGGTGGGGAACAGGAGAAGTTTCAACTCAGGACCTGAAAGGGACTTCTGGGCAGCATCTCTGGCCTACCTGACGTTGTTATTGTTCAGCTGCTACATCGTATCCATGAAGGGGCTGGCTGGCATTGCAAACCTGAAATTTTATGGTGGCTCCACATTAAGATTTTTATGAGACTTTTGATGGATGCCCACTGTGTCCAGACATCCTGCTCCTTTACTGCTCTGGGAAAACTCCGTGCCATACTGGCAAATTGAGAACTAACAGAGGTCAGTCGGAACGTTTCCCAACAGTGTTTTGTGTATCCTTCACCATTTGGGGCAGGAACATACCTAAAACTCTGCAGCCTCCGGGGCTCAGCCTCCTGGACTTCTTCCAGGGCGCTCTTGGAAGACAGCACCTCCCCCGCTCCCATCTATCTGAGCAACTCCGATTGGAGGTATTCCAGAAAGAATGTCACAGCTTAGGACATTCTACTTACTCTGTGGTCAGAACCATTACCTTCCTGACTTTGGGCCTCCTCCAAATAACTGTGACATCCTTTCTAAAATGTATGTTGATACAAGAATAGACATCACTGAGTCTAAAATAATCATCAATTCAACTAAAATTGCTATTAAAAAATATAAGCAGCCTGGCCCATGTGTTCCCCATCTCTCTAAGAGCAGTCGGTGCCACAGCATTTGGCATTTAGCCCCTAATCCCTTTATGAGAGCTGTGGAAGGTCACAGAAACCCATATACAGAGGGATCCCAAAGAAACTGAACCTGATAACTTCCTGCATCCTCGGGATTAGGAGCTGGGAAGAAATGGCTCTCAATTTTATTGCCTTACCTTGTTGAGGGGATAACCACCTCTCTCAAATTGCATCTAATAGCTCCCTACTAAAATATTCATCAGCCTCTTCTCCAGGGCATTGATTCCTCAACTCTGCCTGAGATTCAGACGTTTTGTAAAAAGTACTCCTGGATGAAGTACTGCCCAGAGTCCAATCCTTTACAGAGTTCTGGCTGTTTCCCATAATTTTTAGGCAACTGAACTGGAATATTTCTTTTTAACCAGAGCTCTAAAACTGACCTTTACCTTGAAAATGAGGGCAGTAACTACAGGTCTTCCTAGGGATAGAAAATGATTCAAAGAGGCAAAGGAAGGTGGTGAAAATGCTCTTAGAAAAGAATACTAAATACTACAGTGAAATAATGCAGACGCTGCTCTTAAAAGAGAAGTTCAATACTGAGAATTCGCTCTTTCTTTCTCTCTCTGTCCCAACCATGTGGGATTCGTAGGCTACATAGGTTATTTTCTAAAACTCTGAAGTCCCAAACTGCCTCCTGCAGCAGGTTCACCATGGACTCAATCCTCACCCTACAGAACCATTTTTAGTATCCCCACTTTTACTGTGATCCAGTTTGGAGCCGCCAGTAGGGGGTTAATATAAGCCCTAGTCCACACAATACTAGAGGCATCCGCAAACGAGGTCTACAGTTGCTGCATAGGCATATTTGGCCCACGTTTCCAAAGAGGCAGTAGCTGTTACTGCAGAGAGCTCACTGCCTGCCACTGCTGGACCATTAGTATGGAAATGAGGCATGTGTGTGACAGGTGGCCTTACAACCGACACAATTAACTTTCTCCTTAGCCCACGCTCTGACAAAACAGATGCAGCATCAATAAGCACCCTCCTCCCCTACAGAAGAAAGAATAGCACATTGCAAACCCCTTATTTATAAGGGGGAGCAGTATAGTTTCTCTAATACACACAAAGTGGGTGGCATTGAAGTTTCCTTTTGTCTTATGGCTATTTATTTATTTTTACATTTGCTTTGCAATCCCATGGATTCACTAGGGCTTCTCAAGCTTCCAAAAAAGAAGTCATCAGAGAAGAAGGAAGAGTAGAGCTAGAAGAATCAAACTGGAATTCTTTGCTTTTGAAAAGCAGTACACAGATGATTACCTGATGTAGCTTCAGAAAATATGAGGCTGATCTCAGAGTTGCGCAGTAGGTCTCCTCAGCCATCATGGTACTGATTAACAGATTTTTAGAACCTGGAATCTGGTTTGTAAGAACTTTGTGAATCAATAGGAAATGGTCAAAGCAAAATTGAATACTATAATCTGGAAAACCAGAATCACCTTCGGAAATTTCTTCCCAGTTTTTTATTAAGGACAACAAAGAGAAGTTCAATATTTGGGGATATTCTGGATTCTAAAGTCATGATTACAACTTAGCAGTGTATTTTTCTAATTAAGTGCATATCTTTTATCTTAATAGCTCACCTGGGCTTCTCCAGCAATTTAAAATTCCTTCAGGTGCAGAACTTTCTTACAGCAGAAACAGTGTAACCATAAAATAATAATCTGTATAAAGTAAAAATGTAAATATTAACAAGTGTGGATTGTTGTATAAGGGAGAAATCCCCCCCTCCCAAATTTTATATCAGATTTAAGATTCCTATTGTAGAATTTTTAGAATTTGAATATTTATTATCCCTCTGGTATCACTGATCTCACATGTAGTAGACCTATCATGTAGAAAAAGGCTGTGTGTGTGTTTGTTTTTTTTTACAAAAATAAATGGAAATTCACTAATGTTTTGTTGTATACGTCTGAGACTTCTTGGTAGAAGCTTGAAGGAATGGGGTGGGGATGGGACTCAGCCTGCTAACTGGCTCACGTTTTTCGAAAGGTCAAGAGGAGGACCTTTCTTTCCTCTGTGAACTGCCCCAGGCTTCTGAAATGAGCAGACCGGGATGGTTGGAGGCCAAGTGAAGGAGATTTGACTCAGGCTCTTGCCTTTACCCCTCACTCTCTTCAAGCCTCAGTTTTGCCACTTGAAAATGGAAATAAAGTCATACCTAATGGGATGGTTAACAGGAAGACATTCAATAAGATGGTGCCTGTCAAATGGCCTGCTTATTTTGTGTCCAGATAACTAAATCGTTCTGGAGGGAGATGGCAGAGTCTCAGACACCAGATACGACTGTACTTTCAATCATCTACTCTTTTGGAACCAACTCAAATCCCCCCTCACTTTCTCTGAAACCATGGGTATTCCTGCAGGATTAAGGTGTCTACAGGAAATTGTGTATCTGAGTCTTTCAAGAAGGAAAACATCCCATAAAAACCTAATAAGCCACCTTGAAAGCCTTAAAATAATGGTTTCCAACCTTCCAACCCTTGCTACACAGTAGAATCGCTTTTTTAAAAATAATACCCTTATCTGGGCCCCCATAAATTGATAAAAATCTTCTTATCAGGGAAGGGGATCCAGGCATCAGTATTTTTTTTTTAATCCTCTGTGAGTGATTCTCATATTCATTCAAGTTTGAGTGGTGCCTGTCAAATAGCTTGCTTATTTTGACCACCACTGCCTTCAGTGGTCTGCAATTTCTCCCTATCCTACTCCTTAGCCCAACAGCATCCATCTCCTACTCGTTTTTCTTGTTGCAATGGCCTCCTCACTGGTTTTTCTTGACTCCAAGGCTTCTCCTAATGATCACACACATCACCCCAGATATGTACTCCTAGAAGACAACTTTGGTATCCCTGCAATCCTGCTAACAGATGTCAGTGTCTTGTTGTTTCCTGACAACTAAGGTTCCAAACTAGGGATTTAAAACTATGATGGGAATATACATGAATGCACTAGAGATTATCAGAGTTTATATTGAGCGGGTTAAGAAATGCAGAATTTAATGCCCTTTTTCTCTCATCCCTCTCCGAATTTGGAAACCCAATCCATTCTTTACAGCCTAGCTCTTTCACAGTGTCATCTCCTCTTTGTTGCTCTTGGCTGCAATACAGTTATCAGCCATCCAGCTTTGCCCTGGATTGCGGGATTCCTCAAGGCATTCTAATACCAGAAATGTCCTGGGAAAACTGGCATGAACTGTTTACTCCAGGCTAGAATGATATCAGTCTATTACAATAATATTTGGGTTGTAAGCTCCCTGTCATGGGAAGAATACAAAGATCTGCTCAATAATTAACTGTCACTGTTAGAGCAAATTCCTGAATAACTAAAAGGTCGGCCTGGATGATTTCTAAGTTCCCACTCCAATCTTCTAGATATTAAAAAGTGTGAAATTAGAATTCAAGAATTATTCTGAATCCCTACTTAAATGGCAGGAGTTGAAGTGAAAGTTAACAATTTTTTCAGCATTATTTTCCCAGACTTCCACATATCCTTATCTAGGACAGGAGTTCCTTTATCTGGGTCCTCCAGGGTTTGATAGTTGGAATCCAGTGATATTTTCTCCATTTACCATATTGTATGTAAGGTGGTAGAACCAAGAGCTAACAGTGGTAGCAAGGAAGACTGGGGCCCTTGGTTTGTGGGCAGAGTCACTAGCTGCTGAGGTTTATAAGAAAGTAACAGGAGTGAATTTCTCTAGACAAATACCCACAAATTAATGACAAACATCACTCAAGGCAAAGATGGATTTGCCAAATAATAGCCCCCTCAATATATTCTTAGGATGACTAGAAAGGGCTCACACTGGAAAAGAATTATGAGATGTTGCATGGGGACAGGGTATTTTTCTTTCTCTTCATAAGTCTTGTTCTGAAAACCCATTTCTTATATAGAGATAAGAAATCTCTTTTCTCTGAAGTGAAGGAGATCTCCTTCACTTCAGTTTCTGTGGTGTTCAGCAAGAAGATAGTTTTATGTTCCATTTATAGTTTTTGAAGTTGTAATAACCCCAAAACTTTTCATTTCAAAACTAATTTTAAAAAAGTAACCTTGAAAACACAATGAAAGAAGAAAGAAGTGAAAGAAGCCAGACACAAAAGGTCACATGGTAAATGATTCATCGATAAGAAATATCCAGAAGAGATACATCCATAGAGGCAGCAGGAAGACGGCTGAGTGCCAGGAGTTGGAGGAGGTGGTTATGGGGAATTGCTGCTTAACAGTTAAGGGGTTTTACTAACAGGTTGGAGAAAGATATCGCAAACCACTCCAGTACTCTTGCCTGGAGAATCCCAGGGATTGGGGAGCCTGGTTGGCTTCCATCTATGGGATCTCACAGAGTCGGACATGAATGAAGCGACTTAACAGCAGACTTAGCAGCAGCAAGGGGTTTTACTAACAAGTGAACTGAACGTGGAACAACAGACTGGTTTCAAATAGGAAAAGGAGTACATCAAGGCTGTATATTGTCACCCTGCTTATTTAACTTCTATGCAGAGTACATTATGAGAAACGCAGGGCTGGAAGAAACACAAGCTGGAATCAAGATTGCCGGGAGAAATATCAATAACCTCAGATATGCAGATGACACCACCCTTATGGCAGAAAGTGAAGGGGAACTAAAAAGCCTCTTGATAAAAGTGAAAGAGGAGAGTGAAAAAGTCAGCTTAAAGCTCAACATTCAGAAAACGAAGATTATGGCATCTGGTCCCATCAATTCATGGCAAATAGATGGGGAAACAGTGGAAACAGTGTCAGACTTTATTTTGGGGGGACTCCAAAATCAGTGCAGATGATGATTGCAGCCATGAAATTAAAAGATGCTTACTCCTTGGAAGGAAAGTTATGACCAACCTAGATAGTATATTCAAAAGCAGAGACATTACTTTGCCATCAAAGGTATGTCTAGTCAAGGCTATGGTTTTTCCAGTAGTCATGTATGGATGTGAGAGTTGGACTGTGAAGAAAGCTGAGGCCGAAGAATTGATGCTTTTAAACTATGGTGTTGGAGAAGACTCTTGTGAGTCCCTTGGACTTCAAGGAGATTCAACTAGTCCATCCTAAAGGAGTTCAGTCCTGGGTTTTCATTGGAAGGACTGATGCTGAAGCTGATACTCCAATACTTTGGCCACCTCATTCGAAGAGTTGACTCATTTGAAAAGACCCTGATGCTGGGAGGGATTGAGGGCAGGAGGAAAAGGGGACGACAGAGGATGAGATGGCCGGATGGCATCTCTGACTCAATGGACCTGAGTTTGAGTGAACTCCAGGAGTTGGTGATGGACAGAGAGGCCTGGTGTCTGTGATTCATGGGGTTGCAAAGAGTCAGACACAACTGAGCAATTGAACTGAACTGAACTGAAGGGGCTCTACTTTGGAGCAGTGGGAATGTTCTGGAGCTAGATGGGAGTGGCTACACAACTTGTGAACCTACAGAGGCCACTGAATTTTACATGCTGCTGTGGTGAATTCTACATTATGTGAATTCCGCCTTTATAAATGGCTTGCTTACTAGAGTAAATGTTTTCTTCTTTCCCCTGTTTCCTGAACACTCATTTCTCTCCAGAGGTAACCAATGAATGAGCTTCTTCTCAGAAAGATTTTGTGTTCAAAAAATTCATATATTATTATTTCTTTCTTTTCCTATGAATTATAAGTGTACAGTGTTCACCATTCTTCAGTTGGTGTTCTGTTTACTTGTTACCAATAAGCCTTGGATATCATTCATATGAATATCTAATATTATCAATATTTAATTCTTTTAACAGCTCCATGATCTTCTGGTATATATATGTAAGATAATTTAATTCCCTGCTGATAAACATTTAAATTATTTTCAGCTTTTACTATTAGCAACAACAAGGCAATGAGGAGCTTTGTGTATATGTCATTTTACATGGGGATGAGTATATCTGCAGGATAAATTCTTAGAAATATGAGTGTTGGGTTCAAGGGCATGTGCACTTGTAATTTTGATATATAAAAGCAAATTTCCTGGCTTAGATTTTGTACCATTTACATTTCCACCAATAATGTGTAAGAAGAATCCCTGTTTCCTACAATCATTGACAAAACAGATAATTATTTTTTTCAGAAATTTGCTGTAGCAAATAGAAGACAGTCTTTTTTGTTTTTTCAGTTTTTACAAATCCACGCTTAGCAAAGTTTTGTTTTGTTTTGTTTTGTTGTGCTTTTCAGGTTTTGTTGTGCTTTGCTGTGTTAGTATACACATTCCAAGCTGAAACCTTCCTCTCTTTTTTTCAAATTCACTTTGTAAACACTTATTGCTTTGAATTCTGGATGATTTGGTCAATATTCCTGAATATTCAATTCCTGAAGAGTCTTTGAATGACTTTATTTTCTGGAAACAAAATATTTAAGTAGTTGTCCATAAAAACAATTATAGATGTGTTAATTTTTCAGCTTAGCAGTTATTACTTTAGCCTAGTTCCTAAGCACAGCAAACAGTAAAGCATTTCAGACCCCCACACAAACACAACCTGGTGAGTAATTGCCAAGTATCTTCTATTTGAAAGTTATATGTCAAGTTCTGTGGATGATGCAATAGGAATAAGATACTTACAGAAAAGGAAGATGAAACAGAGCCTGGCTAATGCTCTAAGAGGAATGTTCCCTATGTTTATGTGAGGGAAAGATAATTAGAGTGGGGACATCAGAGAGTCATGTGAGAGGTCTAAAAGGTAAAGATGGAGAATGAATGAGTGAATGTATGAATGAATGACATTCTTAGAAAAGGTTTAAGATGTTTCCATTGACTTTATTTGTAGTGACATAATCACATTTTATAAGTTATCAAATAAAAGGTTATAAATAGTATATAGTAACGCTGTGAGAGTAAGAAGTGAAAGTGTTACTCGCTCAGTCATGTCTGATGCTGTGACCCAATGGACTGTAGTCTCTCAGGTTCCTCTGTCCATGGGATTCTCCAGGCAAGAATACTGGAGTGGGTTGCCATTCCCTTCTCTAGGGAATCTTCCCAACCCAACCCAGGTCTCCTGCATTGAGGCAGATTCTTCACCGTCTGTGTCACCAGGGAAGCCCATAATAATGTTACAAACATTTTAATATATTTTAAAAATATATTATAAATAATATGCTGCTACTGCTAAGTCACTTCAGTCGTGTCCAACTCTGTGTGACCCCAGAGACGGCAACCCACCAGGCTCACCCGTCCTTGGAATTCTCCAGGCAAGAACACTGGAGTGGGTTGCCATTTCCTTCTCCAATGCATGAAAGTGACAAGTGAAAGTGAAGTCGCTCAGTCGGGTCCGACCCTCAGCGACCCCATGGACTGCAGCCTTCCAGGCTCCTCCGTCCATGGGATTTTCCAGGCAAGAGTACTGGAGTGGGGTGCCATTGTATAAATAAATATATATAAATATAATCTTACAAAGTTTTGATTTTGACATTCCAAATTTTCTCTATCACTTGTAATCAACAGTTAATGTACTTCCTTCACCTACCTGAGGGTTGTCAACATAAAGGTGTTCATGAAATGAATTTGAACCAAGAGAAACTGATCAGTCCATGAGGGAATGAATAACTTTCCATTTCTTAGCCTGTGATAGATATGCTAATGGAACTTTATGATCAGCTGTGAAATTAAGACTTTTCCAGTATGGAAAGCCACATCTGAAAGGCAGTTTTCGCAAATATTTCACAATTATTTATTTTTAACAGCATAAGAAAAAATATATATTTTCTTAAATAGAATGTGTATTTCAGAGATATATGTGATATATCTTGGTGTTTTCCAGGGAATTATTGCATGCTTCCAGAAAATGTCCTAATAAGCTTGATAACTTAGTTATTGGTCAAATTTTGAGTGGGTTAGAAATAGATACAAAAATTAAGTGGTAAAATTACTAGTGTTTTACAGAAATTAATTTGAAATACAGACTCCTGGCAAGAATTCAGTTAACTATAATTCTGCATATATGGATATATATGTATATACATGGTAGCTAAATAGAGTTTATTGAATTTTAAAGCATATTATCAATGTGCTAGTCACCACGCTAGTACCTACAGCTGAAAAACTTAACCATGGTCAAAATTTAGGAAGATAACCGTAGCTCCTAACTTCAAGGCAAATTGGAACTAAGGAGTCTTTACATCTATCAGGCAATGCCTTGTGGACAGCAAAATTGAGGGAAGATCATTTTACATTTAAAATTTATAGATTATTCAAGAATAGGCATTCATGAACCTGAGAAAAAGAAGCAAGCTAGAAACAGACATGCAGGAAAATCACTCAAATGGTAGTATTTTTTGCTTACAGTTTTAAAACAAGACAAACATTTTAAGAAACAATCATTAAATAGAGACGAGTTCCTTCTGCCTCCAGAACACATGCAAGGTTGTATTTAACACATTCATTTCCCCAGATGTACAGACGCTGGGACCAGAACTGTGACAGCAGAGACAGGCAGTTGGTTCCTTCCGCTCATCAGCTGGGGAAGCCACTACCTTTCTGACCTTGCTCTGCCTTCTTTCACATCAAGCAAACCAGGTCTACTTATCCTTTGAGGACATAAGAATAAGCATTCTTTCTTATATTCCCTTCCAAAGGAGGTCTACACGCCTTTCTACTGAACAGCCTCCTTTTAAAAAATCGGATAAACAGATAACAAGATGCTTAGCATCTTAAGCGTTTTTACGTGTACTGTTCAATGCTGTTAAGTATATTCATGTTGTTAAGTATATTCATGTTGTTGTGTGACCAGTCTTCACATGGTGGAAAGAGTCTCTGCAGTTTCTTTTATAAGAGTACTAATCCTTTAAGGAAAGTTATGACCAAGCTAGGTAGCATATTCAAAAGCAGAGACATGCCAACAAAGGTCCATCTAGTTAAGGCTATGGTTTTTCCTGTGGTCATGTATGGATGTGAGAGTTGGACTGTGAAGAAAGCTGAGTGCCAAAGAATTGCTGCTTTTGAACTGTGGTGTTGGAGAAGACTCTTGGGAGTCCCTTGGACTGCAAGGAGATCTAGCCAGTCCATTCTGAAGGAGATCAGCCCTGCGATTTCTTTGGAAGGAATGATGCTAGAGCTGAAACTCCAGTACTTTGGCCACCTCATGGGAAGAGTTGACTCACTGGAAAAGACCCTGATGCTGGGAAGGGTTGGGGGCAGGAGGAGAAGGGGACAACGGAGGATGAGATGGCTGGATGACATAACCGACGCTATGGACGTGAGTTTGATTGAACCCTGGGAGTTGGTGATGGGCAGGGAGGCCTGGCATACTGGGATTCATGGGGTCACAAAGAGTTGGACATGACTGAGCCACTGAACTGAACTGAATCCTTTTCATGAGGGTTCTACCTTCATGACTTAATCAATTCCCGAAGACCTTATTTCCAAATATCATCACATTGGGAATTATGTCTTCACATATGAATTTTGGTGGGAAAGAGACACAAACATTCAGTCTATTACATTTCAGTTCAGTTCAGTTCAGTCACTCAGTCATGTCCAACTCTTTGAGACCCCATGGACTGCAGCACACCAGGCTTCTCTGTGCATCAACAACTCCCAGAGGTTACTCAAACTTATGTCTATTGAGTCAGTGATGCCATCCAACCATATCATCCTCTGTTGTCCCCTTTTCATCCCACCTTCAATCTTTCCCAGCATTCAGGGTCTTTTCCAGTGAGTTGGTTCCTCACATCAGGCAGCCAAAGTATTGGAGTTTCAACTTCAGCATCAGTACTTCTAATGAAAATTCAGGACTGATTTCCTTTAGGATGAACTGCTGGTTGGATCTCCTTGTAGTCCAAGTGACTCTCAAGAGTCTTCTCCAACACCACAGTTTAAAAGCATCAATTCTTTGGGGCTCAGCTTTCTTTAGTCCAACTCTCACATTCATATGTAACTGTTGGAAAAACCATAGTTTTGACTAGATGGATCTTTGTTGGCAAAGTAATGTCTCTGCTTTTTAATGTGCTATTATGTTTAGATACCTCATATAAGTGGAATCATGTAGTATTTGTCCTTTTATGATTGGCTTATTTTTCTGCCTGCAATGCGGGAGACCTGGGTTCAATCCCTGGGTCAGGAAAATCCCCTGGAGAAGGAAATGACAACCCATTCCAGTACTCTTGCCTGGAAAATTTCATAGATGGAGGAGCCTGGTGGGCTACAGTCCATGGGGTCGCAAAGAGTTAGACACAACTGAGCAACTTCACCTCTATTTTTCTTAGCACAGTTTCTTCTAGGTTCATCTGTGTTGTAGCATGTGTCAGAATTTCCTTTCTTTTTAAGGCTGGATAAGATTCCATTTTATGTTTATACCACATTTTGGTTAGTCCTTCATTCATCAATGGAAACTTGAATTGCTCCACCTTTTGCCCATTGCAAATAATGCTGCACTGAATATGAATATACATGTGCTAAACCTTGATTGCAGTCTTGGTTATCGTTCTAGGGTGTGAGTTGTTTTCTTTTTTTTTGACGGCTCCTCCTCTTTGGAAGGAGTAGATGGTTGGGGATGGGGAAGGACTGAACCCATTCTTCCACCTTTATGCCCCTATCCTATCTCCCACATGTACAGGCAGCACAGGATGGCAGCCGAAATGCATGCAGGCAGCACCTTCTCAGATTCAGCACAAGTTCCCCTGGTCCCCAGCCCCTTGTCTTTTGTTTCTGTCTTTACACCACAGGAGGGCATCTCTCTCTTTTTTTCTTTATGCTTAAACCTATGAAAACAAACAGTTCATTAGGGATAAAGTTCATCTAGGACACACTGTCCAAATTTTGCATATTAGCAACGTTTTCTTCCTCAGCTTCACAAGTCTAATGAGACCAACTCCTGTCTGTGAGTTGGTTGGCATAACTCAACTCTACTAGTTTAACATGCATGACTCAATTACACAAGAGTTAGCTAATGAGCAACGGGGAAGAAGTTACAGGTTAAAACAAATGGCGCCTAAATGAATCAAGCATAGCCTTTCAGATGCTCACCATTCAACAAAGACCTGGCAAGACATTTTCTTCACTGGGTATGAATCATCCGGATAAAAAGGAGAAACCAGGGCCACCTACTTCAGAGCTTGTACATTATGACCTCGAGGCCCAACATCTACCAGGAGCTTCCTAGCAAAAGGCCAGGCTCAAGAGAATAAAAGGGCTTACACATTAGCATTAAATAATTCTCTTAGAGATGCAAATTTCTAATTAGTTACTGTGGCAACTGTAGAGGCCTAGAAGTAAGCCCCTTACACAATGAACCTGAGAGTTTACTTTTTTGATTTACTATAGGCCTGGAAGAAGCAGAGAGGAGGAAAATAAATATTGCTTTAATGGTGACAAGAGAATAAAGTACAGCAAGCGAAGGGATTTCATCCTTTTGTGGGCATTCCTACAGGTCTAAAAGGAGCATTATACTTGACACACAGTCTTGCTGCAAATAGAAGCCAAATTCTCTAAGGCTTCATAAAATCATGAATGTTAGAAACATGATCCAAACATTAACAGACTATTTTTTAACCGATGTTGATATTTCTACTTCTTTAAAGTGAATGTGGTCTGACTGCTATTTCAAAACAGCATGTTTTGATGGAGTGCTTTTGGTGTTTATTTTGTATGTTCAATTTTTGTTCCTTTAAAATTATATGCAGTTCTTCAAAACTCTTATTTGGTATGGGGGAAACAAAATCTTTATGTTTTTATGGCAAATTGATTCTCTGCAACCTACTTATTGGAGAGTGATCTATATCCCAACCTTGAATAATACATGAAGAGAAAAAAGTATTCACAAGAAAGTATGCGACATCAAGGATAGAATATTAATTTTGTGGTTACATGAACTGAAAAGAAAATTTGTCCCAGTAGGATTTTTTTTTAATTTTTTTAGGAATAATTATTTAAATGAAAGTTCAGGAGATAAATGCATAAATGTTCTTTTCATTTTTCACAGGCAAAGAAGAGAAAAATTATTGTCAACAAACTTGGGTAATATTTCCTCTGTGGAATATATTACTTTCATCTATCTTCTTTTCTAAATGTTGTAAGTCAAATTTAGAGACCTCATACTTGCTCAAAATAATTTAAATGTAGTTCTTCTCCATTTTATCCTCCTGCTTCCCTCAGACCATGTCAAAAACTCTCCTGAATCTTGTTGGGTGATTTTAATAAGCTTATCACATCTGTATGTATTCCTAACAAGTATGTTGCATGTTTTTTTAAAACTTTATAACACTGTATGTCATCTCTGGAAATATGCTTTTTCATTGAACATTATCTTGCTAAGATTTATCCATAGTACCACAATGCTCTAATTAATTCATTTGACTTTATCTTTATGTTTTTATGGCAAATTGATTCTCTGCAACCTACTTATTGGAGAGTGATCTATATCCCAACCTTGAATAATACATGAAGAGAAAAAAGTATTCACAAGAAAGTATGCGACATCAAGGATAGAATATTAATTTTGTGGTTACATGAACTGAAAAGAAAATTTGTCCCAGTAGGATTTTTTTTTAATTTTTTTAGGAATAATTATTTAAATGAAAGTTCAGGAGATAAATGCATAAATGTTCTTTTCATTTTTCACAGGCAAAGAAGAGAAAAATTATTGTCAACAAACTTGGGTAATATTTCCTCTGTGGAATATATTACTTTCATCTATCTTCTTTTCTAAATGTTGTAAGTCAAATTTAGAGACCTCATACTTGCTCAAAATAATTTAAATGTAGTTCTTCTCCATTTTATCCTCCTGCTTCCCTCAGACCATGTCAAAAACTCTCCTGAATTTTGTTGGGTGATTTTAATAAGCTTATCACATCTGTATGTATTCCTAACAAGTATGTTGCATGTTTTTTTAAAACTTTATAACACTGTATGTCATCTCTGGAAATATGCTTTTTCATTGAACATTATCTTGCTAAGATTTATCCATAGTACCACAATGCTCTAATTAATTCATTTGACTTATATAATTTACATATGACACAATGAATTTATTAACATTTAATTTATTTGCTTTGTTTTTATGAATAATGATAAATATATTTTCTACACATTTCCAGGTATGCATGACATCTTATTAAGAGAGGAAATGCCAAGGCAAAGGATATGTGAATTTCAACTTTACAAAATAGTGGTAAACAGCTTTCCAAGTTGTCTATTGACCTGTACTCTCACCAGTGATATCTAAGGTTTATATTTCATATTCTTCCCACAATTAAGTATCATCAGATCTTTTTTATCTTTTGTAGTAAGCAATTTTAAAGTGAAAAAATTTAATGTGAACTAACTCTACTCCCCAAATAAATTTTCTACCTCTAAAATTTAAAGCTGTACATCAAATACAATGCTTCTATCCTGGTGATAGACAATATGAGGTTTAACAGTTAATCCTTTAACTTAGAGGAATAGTCCCATCATGGCCAAGACTCCTGGACCACTAAATAGTATGTCGTGTATCAGGTTCCTAATTCTCCATTGGATTTATCTTTTATCCTGTAGCACTTTACTGACATTTCAATGGAATTTTCGCTTTGTTTTTTACACATCCAGTTTGCAGTGTGTCATCAGTATAATGGATCAGCATTACACGGATTGTGACATTATGTGGCCTACGAAGGACT
Organism: Madoqua kirkii; assembly: GCA_006408675.1. NCBI lineage: Eukaryota > Metazoa > Chordata > Mammalia > Artiodactyla > Bovidae > Madoqua > Madoqua kirkii. The sequence continues at coordinate 4,632 of SJYC01148855.1, read as the reverse complement.
AAGGTCCCTGAAGACTATAGTGCGATAGCAAGCAGAAGAATTAACATAGCCCTGTGGAAAGAATGAATATATACTTCTATCATTGGCAGGAAAGGGCTAATTTCTTTTGATTTTCCCTACTAATAGAATAAAAATAACACATTCAGTAGCTTATAAACTGTGTTGACTTATAGCTGTAAAAAATTATATCTGTAATGACAGCTACAGTTGCGACAATTAAGAATGAAGCCTTCTTCCTTCATTGTTGTTCTTTAGTCACTAAGTTGTGTCTGATTCTTTTGCGGCCCCGCCGACTGTAGCCCTCTGTCCATGGGATTTCCTAGGCAAGAATACTGGAGTGGGTGCTGTGCCCTCCTTCAAGGGATCTTCCCAAACCAGGGATCAAGCCTCCTGAGTCTCCTGCATTGCAGGTGAATTCTTTACTGCTGAACCATCAGAGATGAAGTGAAAGTGAAAGTCACTCAGTGAAGTCCTACTCTTTGCAACCCCGTGGACTATATAGTCCATGGAATGGTCCAGGTCAGAATACTGGAGTGGGTAGCCGTTCCGCTCGCCAGCAGATCTTCCCGACCCAGGAATCAAACCAGGATCCCCTGCATTGCAGGCAGATTCTTTTTCTGCCTTTGCTATAATCTATTTCATTTCTTAAGAGGACACGGTGGTTCTAAATATTCCTTGAACTGTATCTGCATCATTCCAGTCCCTGTCTCTGTGAGCACATTGTCTCTTCTTTTTTTGAGTGTTATCTCTCTCTGCCTTTCTCTTATCTGGACTGTATAATTGGATTTAGGGGCTACCCAAATAATACAAGATAATCTCCCTACACTGAGATTCTTAACTTAATCACATCTGCAAAGACCTTGTTTCCTTATAAGATAATATTTACAGATTTCAGGGATTAGCACCTGATATTCATCTTTGAGTGCCCACTATTCAGCCTCTGCCTTCTTGCCCCTAAAGATTCATATCCCTCCCTCATGAAAAGTACATCTATGCCATTCCCAAACCCATCAACTTCTCAACCCGTTACAGCATCGCGTGTGCGTGCTCAGTCATTTCAGTCATGTCCAGCTCTTTGTGATGCTATGGACCATAGCCCACCAGGCTCCTCTGTCCATGGAATTCTCCAGGCAAGAATACTGGAGTAGGTTGCCATTTCCTCCTCCAGTGGGATTTTCCTGACCCAGAGATCCAACCTGCTTCCCTTACGTCTCTTGCACTGGCTGGCAGTTTCTTTACCACTAGGAAGCCCTCATTATAGCATCAACTCAAGCCAAAAATCTCTTCTAAATATCATCACCTCAAAAGTCCCAAATCTAATCATCTAAATTAAATATAGGTGAAAGCCTGAATGTGATCCATGCTGGAGAAAAGCCTGGGTGATTTAGCACAGGGACTCTGTGAAGGTCAGGTGGCAGCCGCTTGAGCAGCACTATTGGGTCCTGTGAGAAGACTGCAATGATTTGTTCCTGAGTGTCTTCCTCGGCAGTCCCTGTCATTGACAACTGTCTTATCTGAGCAGAAACTCGGGCTTAAATACCTCGTTCCAGATTTCAAGGTGCCTTTCTTTTCCTATAAAAGCTCCAACTTTGACATAAGACTTGCTTCAAAGCTGCATATTGTTTTGTCTGCAGCTCTACCACCCATGGTGAAAAGTGCTTTGGAAAAGAGGAAATGTAGATTTAGTTGGGAGAGACCAGGGGTGTCACAAGGCTGGGGGTGGCGTGCAGGGTGGACTTCATTGAAAAGCTGGGATAGCCTTGGGTGGGAGGCACTGCCATGTTCGAAGAGCAGCCAGGAAGCAGAGGAGCGGGAGCCCCTGGAAGGGAAAGGGGCCATCATTTCCAGTCTTGTTGTCTTCATGAGGTCTTTGAGGGGCCATTACAGGGCTTCTGTAGGACGTTTCTGATTTTAGAATGTCAGTTGAATTAACCTTCAGTGTTTTGCCCCTTTACAACCTGGACAGATGCCCTTCCCTGGTGCAGGGGTTCCCTGACGTGTCGCACTCTTCACTTCGCTTTATCCTGACACCCTGCCCGGGTCCTCTGGGTCCCCTTCCTCCTGAGTCCACTGGTCCTGACATCTGACTGCTCTCACCTCTCTGGGATGTGATTCACACGATTCTTGCATTCACTGTGCTCATTTACATTTCATCTCTTGCCTCTTCACTCAATCCAATCACAGCTCTGCTTTCACTCAGTCTCAGGATTTGGAAATCCACGAAATATAGAGAGATTCTCCCGAACTTTTGGTTCTACGAGTCCTGTGTCACAATGCAGGGCGCGCACTGCTATACGCTATACGTCAGCACAGACAAAGGATGTTCTGGCAGCACAAATTAGGACCATGATATTCTTTCAAAATTGCTCACACTAATTTCCACATATTGTGTTATGCGGTCATACATCTCACGTCTTATACAACAACCGTATAACAGTTGCCAAATATCGTTAAGCACACAAAAATTTTCTTTGACTTACAACCTATACAAACTCATAGATCAACTGAACACCTCTTCTCCAAAAAATATGCCTAATATCATTTCTATTTTTCCTAAAAATAAAAAAATAGAATGATCTATTCTAACAGTTCTGCTGAATATTATTTGAACTTTGGGGAATTAAAATGGTAGACAACCTTGCTGGTAGTTGATTTTTACTCTAGCAGAAGAACTGAAGTATGTTTTGCTGGAAATAGTACTCAGTCTATAGAGATGAAGCGTAGCTTTTACTTTATTTTCTCATATATTTCAAAGGTATATTTAAGCAGTGTTAGGAAAATAAAACGGTAAGTGTTACAAGAGGACAGACACACTGAAACCATAATCACAGAAAACTAGCCAATCTAACCACATGGACCACAGCCTGGTCTGACTCTATGAAACTAAGCCATGCCCTCTGGGGCCAAGCAAGATGAGCGGAAAGGTTTGACAGAATGTGGTCCACTGGAGAAAGGAATGCCAAACCACTTTAGTATTCTTGCCTTGAGAACCCCATGAACAATATGAAAAGCAAAATGATAGGATACTGAAAGAGGAACTCCCCAGGTCGGTAGGTGCCCAATATGCTACTGGAGATCAGTGGAAAAATAACTCCAGAAAGAATGAAGGGATGGAGCCAAAGCAAAAACAATACCCAGTTGTGGATGTGACTGGTGATAGAAGCAAGGTCTGATGCTGTAAAGAGCAATACTGCATAGGAACCTGGAATTTCAGATCCATGAATTAAGGCAAATTGGAAGTGGTCAAAGAGATGGCAAGAGTGAACGTCAACATTCTAGGTATCAGTGAACTAAAATGGACTGGAATGGGTGAATTTAACTCAGATGACCATTATATCTACTCCTGTGGGCAGGAATCCCTCAGAAGAAATGGAGTAGCCATCATGGTCAACAAAAGAGTCTGAAATGCAGTACTTGGATGGAATCTCAAAAATGACAGAATGATCTCTGTTTGTTTCCAAAACAAACCATTCAGTATCACAGTAATCCAACTCTATGCCCCAACCAGTAATGCTGAAGAAGCTGAAGTTGAACGGTTCTATGAAGACCTACAAGACCTTTTAGAACTAACATCCCTAAAAGATGTCCCTTTCATTATGGGAGACTGTAATGCAAAAGTAGGAAGTCAAGAAACACCTGGAGTAACAGGCAAATTTGGTCTTGGAGTACGGAATGAAGCAGGGCAAAGACTAATAGAGTTTTGCCAAGAGAAGACACTGGTCATAGCAAACACCCTCTTCAAACAACACAAGAAAAGACTCTACACATGGACATCACCAGATGGTCAACACCAAAATCAGATTGATTATATTCTTTGCAGCTAAAGATGGAGAAGCTCTATGCAGTCAGCAAGTCAGGGAGCTGACTGTGGCTCAGATCATGAACTCCTTATTGCCAAAGTCATACTTAAATTGAAGAAAGTAGGGAAAACCACTAGACCATTCAGGTATGACCTAAATCAAATCCCTTATGATTATACAGTGGAAGTGAGAAATAGATTTAAGGGCCTAGATCCCTGGTGAACTATGGACGGAGGTTCGTGACATTGTACAGAAGACAGGAATCAAGACCATCCCCATGGAAAAGAAATGTAAAAAAGCAAAATGGCTGTCTGGGGAGGCCTTACAAATAGCTGTGAAAAGAAGAGAAGCAAAAAGCAAAGGAGAAAAGGAAAGATATAAGCATCTGAATGCAGAGTTCCAAAGAATAGCAAGAAGAGATAAGAAAGCCTTCCTGAGTGATCAAGGCAGTGATCAATAGAGGAAAACAACAATGGGAAAGACAATTAGAGAAAGAAAATTAGAGATACCAAGGGAACATTTCATGCAAAGATGGGCTCAATAAAGGACAGAAATGTTCTGGACCTAACAGAAGGAGAAGATATTAAGAAGAGGTGGCAAGTGTACACAGAAGAACTATACCAAAAAAAACTTCATGACCCAGATAATCATTATGCTGTGTGATCACTCACCTAGAGCCAGACATCCTGGAATGTGAAGTCAAGTGGGCCTTAGAAAGCATCACTACGAACAAAGCTAGTGGAGATAATGGAATTTCCAGTTGAGCTATTTCAGATCCTGAAAGATGATGCTGTGAAAGTGCTGCACTCAATATGCCAGCAAATTTGGAAAA
>SJYC01148852.1:0-18655 GCA_006408675.1 Madoqua kirkii | reverse complement strand
CAGTCAATAAACAGTTAAAAATAGAGAAATGTATCAAAAAGAACCTGAGAGCATTTATGACATTTCTTAAGTCACTACATCAGTCCCAGATTATCTATATCTGGATTTCTCTCCAGTGAGACAAAAGATTCCTGATTTCTTTAAGCCATTCTCTTGGTTTTCTATTATGTGCAAACACACACATACCCCACTGATAAAACTGGTATATCTGAAAATACCATTTCTTCCCTCGTTTCCTTGGTGTTTGGCTAGAAATAGAATTCCAAGTTGATGATATTTTCCCTCAGAATTTTTAAGACCTTGTTTTCCCTTATAGCTTCCAATGTTGCTGAAAATTTCTAGCATTCTAAGACCTATTTCTTTGAATGTGACTTCATTTTACAACTGGTAGCTTTTCAGATATTCTTTTTATGACTGATATGTAAAATTCCACAATGAGCAATGATATGTCATCTGACTGAGAAGGGATTTTTTTTTATTATTATTTTTTTAAATTCAAGGTACTGACATCCTAAAGAGGACATTTACAATCTGCAGACCAATACTTTTCAGTTTAGGGAAATAGTCTGTTAGTCCTTCGTTTTATAATCTAGTCTCGCACATTCTCCTCGTTCTCCATAGTTAGAGAAACTCTTATTAGTTTAACACCTGACCTCTTATACTGATTTTCCAAGGTCCTTATTTCCTCCAATTTCCACCATCTCTGTCTCTCTGTTTTTCAGGAGATGTCTTACAACTCTACTTTTTAACAATATTTATTTCCAAAAGGTCTTTCTTAGTCTCTGATCTTTCCTTGTATCCTATTATTGTTTTATGGATGCAACATCCTTTTCTCTAAGAAAAGTGATCTTGATCATTAACTGACAGTTCATTTACAGTGAAGAAATAAAATTTAACTGAAAATAGCATGTATACAACGGGGAACACCGTAGGGGGACTAGGCCATGAAAGTAATCACTGTACTGGGGGCTAGCCAGAGAGACTAGACATCTTAGTGGGGGCAGGTACCCCAAACAACAGTATCTGGAAATCTTTCTATGACATCACATATTTCTTCTAGAGAAGGTGATACTGAACTTTTGTAGGAGACACATGCCTAGCATCCTAAGAGCAGGGAAAGGGTTAGAAGTTCCACTATTCAGTACATGGACTTAATTCTCCTATTTTACACCCTGTTCTCTCTGCCTCCACAGAGCCTCTATTTCTCCAGGATATGAAGTTCTAGCCTCTGCCCAATAGGAAGTACGGGAGAAAGATCCTGAGGGTCAAACTGCCTCACATGTACTTTTTTATTACAGTGTTAACTTTTTAAAAATATTCTTCCTAAATATAAGCAACTATCATATATATAATAAATAGTAAAAGGAAAAGCATAAACAGATAAAAGGAAAAGCAAGCTAATCTCTTACCCTAATGCTCTAATTAGGCACTTTAAAGCACTGACTCTTAAACAAATATCATTATTCTGTGTATACTAAATGCAGGCAAAGTGACTACTAAGCAGGGTAACTATGTAAGTTATCCAAAATGAGACACTTTTGAGAATGAAAAGACACTATTAATAATTATGTATAAACTGAGATTATCTCAGGCAAACTAATCACCTTATTATCAGGAGAATAACTTTCTGGACGCTGAGAGTATAAAGTTATAAGGCATTACCAATAAACGATGTGAAGTCTTCCCTCAAGAACAAAGATATACTCTACCATATGTGTCTAACATATAAGTCACCTTAGTGAAAATGGAAGCTGGAAAGAACTAGCAAATATAGGATCACATAGTTTTTAAAAGGTATTAATTCTTATAATCACCCTTACAAGCACATATATAAACAATCCCTTTACAAATTTGCATACTGTCTTTCTGTTAAAGGGAATCATCATCATAATAATTCATAGAGCATTTTTAAACAGGTTGAATTAAATAATTTAGCTGGTAGAGACTTTTTTACCTCTTATTCAGAATTACTTCAATTAAACAAATGGGAAAAGCATTAAGAATGGTTAGAAAGGAAAGCTAATGGGTTACAGTCTTCTATCTGAAGTAATTAAGAATGAGAGAAGAATCACTAATTGTCTTTACCCATTCCAGAGTCTTTCTTGGTACCATCTGATATTATGTCTACGTGATCAGAATCCACATCATAACTAAAGAAATCATTCAAATAGGTCTTCGATCGCTGGCCACCAAATACATATAAGCAACGATTTTTCTGTAAAAATTAAAAAAAAAGGGGGGGGGGAAGAAGGAAAAAAAGTCATTTTCACAAAGAATTCAGAATAATTATTTTAAAATTTAAACCTCTAGAGAAGTAATTTATGAGAGATTCCATGCAATGAAGTACTTACTGTACTGGTATAAAGTGGAAAAGGAAGCTCTGCATATACTGCTAAGGTATAATCGCTAGGATATCCTACTGAAGTAAAAAAAAAAACCCAGGGTGCAGAGTAATGCATATAGGGTGCTACCTCTGTGTATGGAAGGAGAAAAAGGAACGTGTGTTGTGTTTGTTTCTTTCTTCAAAAAGAAACAAAGGAAACTAGTAATAACATAATTAGCTACAGGGAAAGGAACAGAACAGAAAGACAGGGAAAATAGCCATATCTCTCCAACAGCATACTGATAGTTTTGCCTTAAGAACTATGTAAATGTTTTTCCTTAATTAGAAAATAAAAGTAAAAGAAAAAATAATGTCTGAAATTCGGGGAAAAAAAGAAGAAGTAAGCCTATATACAATACCTATAAACAAAGGTACAATTGGACAGAGACACATGATCATGCTGACAAGTAGTAGTATTTCTAGTGATTTTAATTCTCACTTTTTGACTACCCATCCCTAGTGGGCTATACCCTAAACAGAAAAATAATCAGAAAGAAATCTTAAATGGAATTCAGTGATTCTATTAGTTTTGCTATCCAGTAAGCTATTATAGAAAGAGCAAGTAACATATCATCATCAGGAAGTAGGATTTTAACCATAAAGTTTCACAAAAACAAAGATATAAAATTTTAAATTCTATAATCTTAAATTTAACTTGGATGTATCAGTATAAACTCATGATTTTTTTTTCTCTTACTAAAAAAGACATGTCTGTATGTGTGTGTATATATGCAAAGGTATACTGGGAAATGGGTACTCCCACTGGGCAAAGATGGAGAAAAATTAGGGAATCAAAAAGAATAATGACAGCACGTTAAATACATCAAATACATAAAAATCCACGAGTTTATGATAATACTTATGAAAAACTCATTGGTAAATTTTGGAGCCTCAGCTCATTAAAATGAAAAGACAACAGAGGAAAGAATAAAAATATTTATATTACCTATCCTGTGTGGTTTACATATTAGAGTAGCCAATTAGTTAATGAGGATAAGTTTTTATAGCAGAATCAGTTAATAAAGAAAAAGGTAATTAGAAAAATGACCACTCAACAAACCCTACTAAAATCTAGTCTATGACTATAGACTATAGTGACTGCTAAAACCACTAGATAAAAAGTTGACAGGAAACTTAATAACTGATCAATCAGGTTGATAACACCTAAACCCACCTGAACAATTTTAACACCACCAAAGTTGTGACAGCTAGACATTAAATGCTCTTTATATTTTATAATCAGATCAGCAAGTCCCCTTTTGGCCCACCCAAAAAAGGAGAGGAATCTAAAATTAAGCCTCCAGGTCTAAATACCAGCTCACAGGAAATATGGAAAACAGAGGACCATGTTAAATGACACTATAATAAAAATCAGTCAAACTGAGAACATGGGAAATTCCAAAGCACACGAGACTTTCTTAAACAAATAAGCAGTATACAGAGGGGGGAAAAAAAAGGAAGAGGGAGTATTCTCAAGGACTAAAAGAAATTTAAGAGCGATTAACAACCAAATGCAATACACAGACCTTTTCTGGATCCTGACTTAGATAAACCAACTATGAAAAGTATTTTTCAGCATGGCAGGGGAAAAATGAGTGCAGTATTAATTGATATAAAGAAATTGCTTTTACTTCGTTGGGTTTCATAAACATACTCGGAGAAGGCAATGGCACCCCACTCTAGTACTCTGGCCTGGAAAATCCCATGGACGGAGGAGCCTGGTGGGCTGCAGTCCATGGGGTTGCTACGAGTCGGACACGACTGAGCGAATTCACTTTCACTTTTCACTTTCATGCACTGGAGAAGGAAATGGCAACCCACTCCAGTGTTCTTGCCTAGAGAATCCCAGGGATGGGGGAGCCTGGTGGGCTACCATCTATGGGGTGGCAGAGAGTCGGTCATGATTGAAGTGACTTAGCAGCAGCAGCATAACCATACTACAATTATGTTTTTAAAAAATCTTTATCTGTTAGTGATACACTATGGTATTTATTGTTGTAATGATATAATGTCCGGAATTTGCTTTAAAATACCCAACACAAAAAAATTTAAGAATAGACATAGAATAACAGTAATTGTTGAAACCGATAAATAAGTACATAGGAATTTATTATACTGTTCTGTCCACTTTGGTATATGATAAACATCTTGCATAGTATATTTTTAAAGTTTTGTTCATAGCAGGAGCCCATATTTTCATTATAACACTTGAAGAAATTAAATGTCTGTATGCTGGTTTTTGCTGATAAATTCTAATTCCAATTCTATAAAGTCAATTCTTAATTCTTTCCACTTAATGGAGAGTAGCAAAAGAGAAAATAAGAACAGATGATAAAATTAACCTTCCAGATACTAAGAGAAAACAGTAAGTAGAAAGCTATGTAAGAAAGAGAAATAGCCACAACATATCAACAGTGAAGTCAGTCATAAAAATGCTGAGATAGCTACTTAGGAATTATTAGGCTGATAGGAAATATAATTAGCAAACAGTTCACCAATAAAGGTAGTTTTGTTTTTCCTTATCATTGTCAACACTTATTTATTTCTAATGAAAAGTTTTGCTCTCTTACTGAAGAATTAGATTGCATCACTTATTTTCCTATTGAGACATACATGACAAAATAACATAAGACAATGTACAGAATATTCTTACTGAGTGGAAGAGCATGCAGTGTCCTATCCGAGACTGGATGTCCTCAGGACCAGCATTACAGGAGTCCTCTCGAAGAAGTTTCCAGGTTTGACACTGACAGTTGAAAGCAAACAATCCACTGAATTGTGGTTCACTGGCTCTGCTGTCGTCTACACTGCCATTACATGTCAAAATCCTACCACCAAAGGTGTAGATATGTGTTTTTCCGAGTCCATACACATCTACAGAACAAGGCAACAGGTTGAATAGCTTTAGACTGTTCCTGTCATATGAGTTAAAATTAAACCAATGTGTGCAGTTTTAGAATCTAAAAAAACTGAATATTGTCTTAATAACACCAAATACCATCCCTAATTATTACATGTACTTATTAATTTATATTAAAATCCTGCTCTGCTCACTACATGGAAGAGATTCAGGATCGATTTCAAAACACCTTTCCAGGTTTCCTTTTTTTACCCCCAGTGAGAATAAAATATGTTGGGTTACGGAGTTTTATGCTTTCTCAAGTTGCATAATTTTTATCAAATCAACCAGAAATAATTTAGTTATTGATTTAATACTGAACATATTCTGTGGGTAAACCGTAATCATATCCTCCTTATAAAAACTCCCTTTTTTCCATTCTAGTACGTGCATGCTAAGTTGCTTCAGTCGTGTCCAACTCTTTGAGATCTTATGGACTGTAGCTTGCCAGGCTCCCCTGTCCATGGGATTCTCCAGGCAAGAATACTGGATTGGATTGCCATGCCCTCCTCCAGGGGATCTTCCCAACCCAGGGATTGAACTCACATCTCTTATGTCTCCTGCATTGGCAGGGTGGGTTTTTTTTTAACCACTAGTGCCACCTGAGAAGCCCTTTCCATTCGAGGCAAGCATTCTACTCCTCTTGCTACCATTTAATAAAAGAAAAAATATGTGAATAAGAGTGATGCAGCTTATATCATTTTGCATTTATTTTACGAAATTCTCCCAGTTATGTTTTTACTAAAACAAACATATGAAAAGACATTTGTACAATCCATCTTTGGGCTGACTTCTGTGGTATGATGAATCTTGCCTCCTTTTAACACAATAGGTAAATTTAATTTTCTTTGAGGTACGTCAAGCAACTCATCTTCAAAAGCCAACCCTGACTCTTCCCTGACTCTTTCAATTCAAGATTGTTTTTATAAAAATATCTCTGGGAAAACAGCCATTGGTCACAGGACAATAAATAAGAAACAAATTCTGTTTCAAAGAATACATAAGTACAAGTTGGTAATCAGAGACTGAATACACGTGGCATTTATGCTTAAATAATAAATTGTATACATAAAACATCTACTTTTTGTTGTTGCTAAAGCACAAATACTAGGCATTATATGTTCAGGGTCTCCTCCTATCAAACTACTTCTGCTGTTTATCTATATCTGGTATTGTTTTTAACAAAAAAACTAAATAATTATAAAGCTTATTTTAAAATTAGTATTTCATCTTAAAAAGAAAGGATTCTAGTCTAGCACCTCCAAATCTTTACCTACCACTAAAGATTCACTCACTTGCTATTTCCCAGGTTTCTGGCAGACTTCTATAAATTAAGATGAAAATCTGTAATTCCCAGGGGTGAAATCTTGGGGAGCACAGTTAAAAAACTATGATGTCAAAGTTTTCATGTCCCTGGCACTCAGAAGAAAAGAGATCCTATGCTTTAATCTTAAATGATTATATCATGAAAAGCAGTCCATTATATCCAAGCAATCCAACTATATCATGAAAAGCAATCCATACATTGCTGAGGGACACATATAATGTGAGCCTATTTTCATTTTCTTAAATTCACAGACTCATACTCATTTTGTTCAGTCTCTGTTATCTAGCCTTTGTGGTTCTACTTCAATATGACTACAAAGGGCATTTCTCTTTCCTTTGGGGGATATTTAACTTTCTTTTTGATATGGCTATTCTCATTTGTTATCAGAGAAGCATAAACATCTTTATTTGGTAGCTCTTTCTTGCACAGCAGGCCAAACTCAAAGACAGAGGAAGATACTGCAGTACTTGATGATTCTTTCTTATATCTTAGAACAAACAAGACACAAAATAGAAATTTTATTCCTTTAGCTTGGTTGTTCCCTGTAATATACCTAGTTTCAATGAGGGTCGATTATCAGATAACAAGTTTTAATCACTCCAGGAAACTTTGCTGTTCATCAGTTTATGGTATCAATTTTTTATCTCTGAAAAATGTTTTGAAAATCCAATGGCTTATTCAACTACTGGCAATCCACAGTATCTCTTCCCTTAAGAAATCTTGAGTGTACTCTGTCAGGACAGGTATTTACTTTCTACAATCAAATAAATAATGGATAGCCACTTATTCCTCACAGCTATCCCCAATTGTTTTTTAATTTGAAAGTATCTTATTTTACTTTATCACAAGAACACAAGGTTGACTAGAGTTAGGGTAGGTTCAAAATTAATTTCCTCCTCACAAAATCTGAAGAAATTATTACAAAGCTTTCTAAGTAGTGTTGTCCAACCCATTACCCTACCATTACCCTACTTTCCAGCAACATCCAAAAATCCTCATGTTAAACTGATTCTTGTGTATGTTGTGCATTTGTGCTCAGCCATGTCTGACTCTTTGTGACCCCATGGACTGTACCCCACCACTTTCCTCTGTCCATGGAATTTTCCAGGCAAGAATACTGGAGCACATTGCCACTTGCTCCTTCAGGTGGTCTTCCTGACTCATGGAACAAATTCAAGTCTCTTGTGTCTCCTGCATGGGCAGGTGGCTTCTTTACCACTGGTGCCACCTAGGAGTCTGATACTTATTACTCTCGAAGGCAACCAGTTTTCTCTCTGTAACTTATAGGATTTTCTCTTTCTTGATTCTGAAATATCATTAAGGAAGTATCTAGGCAGGGATAGTTTTCATTTATCCTGATCTTTACTAGGAATTTCTTTCATTCTGAAAAGTATCTTTCTTCAGTTGTGATAATTTTCTTCATTTTTACCTTGAGTGGGGTTTTGGTTTGTTTTTTGGCTTCCATTCTCTTTCTAGAACTATCAGGTGATATTCGAATTTCAGGTCCTTTTGTTTAATTTTTCTCTCATAATTTCAGAGAGAAATGTAATAATTTAGTAACCATTTAGAGGTGAGGATGTCCACATTGCTTTTTAATCTATTTACTGAGATTTTTAAATTTCACTATCAAATCTTTATAATTTTTCTATATATTTCCTTTTCATGGATGCAATGGCCTCCTGAATTGCTCTAATCACTTAAAGATGTCTTCAGTTCACACTACAAGCTGTTTCTAAGTCTTAATTTGTTGAGTTCAGTATCTCTTGTCTCGTAGTATTAAATTATCTTCAAATATTTGGATTTGGGCATTACTGTTTTAGCCTTCTTCGTATCTGAGAACCCCTATTCATCTGCCTGTTGCACATACAGTCCACCTAAGGGACTGCGGAGGGCATGACGAGATAATGCTGTGAAGGGTGCTGCAGCAGCTCTCCAGTGCTTTATCTGTCCAGCTCCAATGTCCACACTAAACACTTGACCTGTTAATAATGATCACAGTCCAGTGCTACTCAGTCAAACTGGAAACTGTCCAGCTGTTTCATCCTCAATTGATCACGTACTGTTTGCCCCAAAATACATACTGTGAGATTCCAGTTGCTGCTGGTTGTGGTGTATTTTGGTTGGATCTAATCCTACCTACTTTCTAACTCACAGGAATTCCCTAATATTTTAAGTTCCCTAAGGGCAATCTTTCTTGTTTTTCTACACAATTACTGACGTATTCTCTTGTCGTTTCACAGGATGCTGGGCAGGAAGACGGTAAAAGTACATGTTCAATGATCCACACTGGCCCAGGGAGAATGTCAGTAAGCCAAGATCTGCAATCTTATGACTGAAGTTCCTCCTGTCATTTCTTGATTAGCTCATTTCACATTTTCCAGTACTTTATGTCAAGTCCTTGGCTCACTTTTGAAATGTCTTTTCTTTGAAAACCTTCTAGATACTCTCTCTTAGCACTGAATGTAACTGTAGAGAACTCTGATACTAGTTTTGTTTGGACCTCTGGATCATTTGTCTAGTTCCCCCAAAATGGCTTCTTTATCTTTGAAATTCAATGTCACTATTATACTATCACAGTTGAATTTTTTAGAGTTGAATGCCCAGGGCAATTTTCTCTGGCTGTAACACATCCTTTTACACTATGTGGAATAGGTTTCCTTCTTGAGGAAATTCTTCTTCAACTTTATGCTTAAATATTTCTTCTGTTCCATTGTTTTGGTTTTCTTCTTTAATGTGTCCAATAATGTATGTTTGGCTCTCTTTTACATGTCTTTTCTGTCTAGACTTTCCTAGCTAGCTGTTATATCCAAACTTGCTTTCTTTATCTGCCTTTTGTATTTCTTATGACCTTTACCCAGTCTTCTTTATGTTCCTTAACTAGTGAAGTTTACTATATTTTTCTTCAATTTCTTCCCTGAGATTTACCAGGCCCAGTTTCACCTGCTTCGATTATTTGGCCATCTCATCTGCATTCTTGAATGCATGTCTTGTAGTCTTCTTCAGAGTTTCAAGCTTCATTAAGTCATTCAATTTATGTTAGAATATTGGAATACAATTTTCACCTGCTGTTAGCATGAAAGAAAGCTTCTGCTATTGTTTTTACTTTCACTGTTTTCCTTTAGAGTGCTTCACTAAAGACCTGTTTACTACTATCTGTTTACTACTGATTACACTGTTTACTACTTATTAGTTTTTCATATTTAAGTAACATTTAAATATGGTTTCCCTTCTCTATCTCTAATGAATTGCACAGCTTCCTCAAAATATGGAGCTTCTATGAAGCCATGTTTTCTCTAAGTGAATCTCATCTGGCTCAGGGGGCTCTATATTGAGCCTTGAGCTCCCCCAGTTCCTTCAGTGGACATGCAGAATAAGCCACTGTCCCGTTTCCAAACCTCTTATGGGCCTTGTTGGGCATTTTCCACATGGTGAAAAGTCAAAGTGAAAGTCGCTCAGTCGTATCCGACTCTTTATGATCCCATGGACTATACAGTCCATGGCATTCTCCAGGCCAGAATACTGGAGTGGGTAGCCTTTCCCTTCTCCAGGGGATCTACTCAACCCAGGGATCGAACCCAGGTCTCTAACATTGCAGGTGGATTCTTTACCAGATGAACCACAAGGGAAGCCCAACAATACTGGAGTGAATGGCCTATTCCTTCTCCAGCGGATCTTCCTGACCCAAGAATTGAACCTGGGTCTTCTGCATTGCAAATGGAATCTTCGCCAAAATGAGCTACTGGGGAAGCCTCCATGTTACTTAACTGACTTCCTCAGTAGCTGCAATGAGTTCAATTTCTGCTCTGCTCATGACACTTCCATTAAGATGTACCTCTGCTAGGCTTCCTCTGCATTCACAGTTCTCCCCATTAAACAGTTGTGAGCTTCAATACAGCTTCTGGGCATTCCAGTTGTTTCTGACTAAATTTACAAGGAACTGGGAGTTGTGGGTTTTCTTTGGCTTCTGGTTTTGCTGAGTGTGTGACTTGTCTTGTTTTTTGTGTTTTTTTTTTTGCTTTTTAAAAAATATTTTTGTTTGATTCTCATGGTTCCTGAAGAATCACACAAAGTAACAACATGGCAAGCTTCAGCACTAAGCTGCCACTATGTCCTTAGGAAATCTAAAAGTCTTTGAATTTTAATTTTTTTAATATGCCAAAATTTAAAATGGCAAAGTAATTTTTAAACATATTTTCAGGCCTCTAGCTTTCTCACGATCTTCTCAAATTGAATATTAAGTGTCAAATCTTATAGTGTTACAAACTTGGAGTCGGTTCCAACTTATAACTTTGAATTTGCATGAAACAGAACAGAAAATGTATGCTAGTACATTGTGTTAATTGTTCAAGGTCACAGAAGTAGCCACTGGCTGAATCAGCACTGCAGTCCTAGCCTCTTCACCCCTAGTGTCCTGTTAATAACCTCTAATGAGCTAAAAATGAAGCATTATTTAACAGAACCTAGGCTTCATGGGGGAGAAGGAAACGGCAATGCACACCAGTGTTCTTGCCTGGAGAATCCCAGGGACGGAGGAGCCTGGTGGGCTGCATCTATGAGGTTGCACAGAGTCAGACACGACTGAAGCGACTTAGCAGCAGCAGCAGCAGGCTTCAGGGGACATTCTATTTTACCAAAGTCAAGAGAAACATAGGCCCACATGAGCACAACATATGCGATATCCTCAGACTATCCCTAAGCTATTCTTTTTCTCAACCTGTAAAAGCATAAGCATCTTTTGGAAAAGATATTTGGAACAAATTGGAAGAAAAGAAATTGTTTCCCTAATAATGTTATCTGTTGATGTTCTATTTTTAAAAGATCAGAGCAAGTCTACGTCTTTTGGAGTTCTTATTTTCTACATGAACAACACTGAGTATGTCAGAGGAAAGTGCAAAGCTTTACAGAGCTGGGTTATGCACAGCCAGCACAAGTTACAAATTCAATCTGGGGAGCACTCTCAAGACGAATGTTTTTTATTTTCCACACACCACATACTCAGTAGGCATATAAGCCACTACCCTCACCATTCTCCTACAAAATCTACTTGTTAACATAAATATGGCAGGAGGAAAGTTTTAAAGAATTAACAAAAATTGGTAAAGAAGCAGTAAATAAAGACTTTGGTTTTAATGCCTAGATATTAGGCATAGATTATGTCATAAATTCAAGCACCACGGCCAAATTTCTCAAGTGCTGATATAATGCTTTGTTCATTAATAGTATTATAGATTTTTTAAGAAGTCTTTTTCTTCTCCACACTCCAAAAACTTTGGACATGGGCTGAGCCAAGCATAACTGACTACTGAATTCAAAGTGGTTACTATTTAGTTTGAAGTAGTACTGACCTAAACTGAACTGATACAAAAATAAGAATTTAAAATAAAAAGAATTCAAAGACAGATAACAATGATAATAGGGATGATGAGCTCTATACACATACTGATATTTAAATGGTTTATGAGACTGCTATATGTAGTCTTCTTGTTTACAACATCATTATATGACTTCTACTGGTTCTGAATTTAAACTTCATCTAGTACATGCCAAATTCTTAACTGTCTTATACTGAGTTTGTGATTATATACAAAAGTGAATATATTGTACTCACATTGGAAGAAACAACTCTACATTTCAAATCCTTGAACTCATTATAAAGTAAAAATTTTTCAGGAATGTGGAATAGACAATTTAAAATTTATTGTTATGATTTATGAATACCACAGAACTACATGGTAGTTCCTCACATGTATTGCTCCCTCTACTCTCTATAAAGTTTTCATAAATTAATGACTGTGTTGAGATCTTATTACTTTATTTTGTACCAAATAAGAGGAAAAAAAATTTAAGAAATAACTTTAAACTACTGAAACAATAGTTTCTTTTATTATTTGTCATAGGTATTTGTGGTAGAAATCACTAACAGAAAACTCAGCATAACATTTGAAATTCAAAGAGCAAGAGTGACTAAGCAGTAATTAATTCCATCATATAGTTATCTATGCACCAAACCTGATGATCAAACACTAGTTTCGGTCCTCCATCAGCAGCAGTATCCTCACTGAGTAACATCCATGTGTTTGTGTCAATGTCGTAACGATAGAAATCACTTTTCAGAGATTTGCTGTTCCTCACAGAGGAATCCAAATAACGCCCCAAAGTGTAGATTTGCCTTCGTTGAATGTCAATGCACATTTTATGACATGATCTAGCACTAGGACCATTCTGTGGAGAGCAAACAAAAAAAAGTAAGAAAGAAAGAAAAATTCAAAAAATAAATAATACAAAACAAAATTAAATGCCTCTTTTTGCTGACTTTCATGAACTGATATGCTCAGAAATTTGATCAAGTCCAACTAATATATGTCCAATATTAGATTTAAGTCTCTATAGAAAAATAAAAGAAGCAATATGAGACACAAATTCTAGCTTAGAAAGAAAAGATGAGAACAACTATTTTCTATTCTATTGCACTCTGTTTATAACACTTCTACGGCTTCTAATGTATACTGCATTACATTGTACATTTGTGTACAGAACTTAATTCTTTTGTACACGTCAATCTACTCAAAGACACATTTGGTTTTTCAGAACATTTTTGTACACTTCATCAGAATCTAGCATAAAACAGATACTCCAAGAATATTTAGAATTTCATAATTGGTAGGAACCTTAATAAAACGTGTAGTTGGATGTTCTCCTTTAAAAATAAAGACGCAGAAGCTCAAAGAAGAAAGATAGCCTCCTGAAAGTAGTAAGCTAGTGAAAGAAGCAGAATGAGAATTCAAGTCTTTCACTACTTCTTTCACACTTTATATTGTATAAAATTGACTCTCCTGACAAGATAAATATTTCAGCTACATTAAACAATTAGGGAACAAAATGAAGAACAGTATATTATCAACAGAAATTAATTAGTTGAGATCACTTGTATCACAGGACAGAACAAAAGGTTAAAAAAAATAGTATAGGCTTAAAAAAAAAAAAGAATTCATGAAAAAAAAACATGGAACTTCACCTGGGTAGGACTGGATTAGTTGAAAGAGAGGAAAAGGAAAAATATCTTGTATTTGTTAAATATCTCCTAAATTCTACCTATATTATTACTATGTATGCAAGATAAGGAAAACAAAAGCAAAAATATACTACAGTATGTGCAGTTATGACTGAGATGCAGAGTTGAAGTATAAGGTAGAAATACAAAGCCTGTGAATGACTGACAGAACTGAATATAATCTTGCAAGCATTAAAGAACTATTATGGATTTCTAGAGAAGGATACAACATAAAAAAGCAGTATTATAGGATGAGTAATCCAGTATTATTTAGATTAGATGAAGGAATAAAAATATCAGACAGGAAAAACAGTTTGACATCATGTGAGTATTCACGCTAATTACTATTTTAATTGCTATCTTAAGATTATTGTTAAATATTTCTGTCAAGGAAAATCTGCAGCAGAAAGGCAGAACTTTTATTTAAGAAAGAATTTCCGCTCTGGCTGCCATGTTGTGTCCCCACATGTGTGCACCTAATGTCAGCTGTCTGTAGGAGACCCCATGAGCACCCAACCTAATCTCCCAGGGAAGCCCCACTTCTGCACCAGCAGTATGAAAGAAATGATGGTGAACCAGAATAAACTCGCCAAATAGCAGGCACAAGTACACCTTAGTGGGAAAAAAACTGCTAGCAGGAAGAAGAAGGTGGTTCTTAGAACAGTTACAACAGACAATAAAGAAATTTCAGTTCTTTTTAAAGAAGTAAACAGTATCTCTGGTATTGAAGAGGTGAAAATGTTCACAAACCAAGGGTCAGTGATTCACTTGAATAACCCTAGAGGTTAGGCCTCTCTGGTAGCAAAGACTTTCACCGTTACAGGCCATGCTGAAGACAAAGCAGCTGAGAGAAATGCTAACCAGCATCTTAAACCTGCTTGGCACAGAGAGTCCAACCAGTTTAAGGAGAGAGGCTGAGGCTCTGCCCAAACAATCTGTGGATGGAAAAGCACCACTTGCCATGGGGGAAGATGATGATGATCAAGTTCTAGATGTTGTGGAGAATTTTAATGAAGCTTCCAAGAATGAAGCAAAGTAAGCCGAGTCAACCTCTGAAGAAGATAAATCTCGAAGAAGTTATTGGGAGTTGCTATCTTATGACTGCTCTTTAAAATTTTATGGATCTAATAAAACCTAGATCTAGTATTTTTAATCCCAAGCCCCAAGACAATGCAGCTCTTCGCATCTTTTGCTTCTATACAATTCATTCTTTGCAGCTAATTAAGCTGAAGCAGCCTGGAGGTAAAGTCTAAAACGGAGGTTAATAAAGTTCTTTACCTGGTTAAAAAAAAAAAGAAACAATTTCCTCTGTAATTAAGCAATTTCAAAAACAAATATGAGGCAACATATAATGAATCTGTCATATTTCCTACAGTGTAAAATTTGAAGTTTTAATAGGAGAATAATAGAACTTCTTGCTTCAGTTTAATTAGCAAAAGTGCTATTAAAATGATGAGCAAAGTATTTTCCAACTAAGAAGAAAAAAGGGAATAAAGAAGAGAAACTGAGAAACTGGGGAACAGAAGGAAAAACTAATAAAGTTTTTTTTCTTTCAAAAAAATAACAGAATGATTAACAGAATTATAAACCAGTAGTAAGGCTAATTTTTTTTTTTAAAGAGAGCAGTACCATCAATACAGGCTCACTAGAAACTAAAAAAAAACAAAGAACTATCATGAAAAATACAGTAAAATTTGACTAAGAAGATAAAACAGACATATTCCTAACGCTAAATTTCCACTTAATGGTGAAATACAGAATGCTTTCCTGCTAAGATCTGAAATAAGGATGTCCATCTGGTGCAGTAAGACATTAAAAAAAAATTTTTTTTAAGAGTGGAAACAAAGAAGTTAAAATCATCTCTACTCACAGAGGACAGGACTGTTTAAAACATTCTAAGATATCAACATAGAACAAAAGACAAAGATAAACTATTAGAAATAAGTGGATTCACAAAAGTGATGATACAAAAAATATTAAAACATCAATTTACTTCCATATATTATCAGGAAACAAGTTGAAAATTAAAAATGTTTAAGTTTCATTTACAATAGCAAGGAAAAGCAAGATACACTGGGGTCCGTTTAATACAAAAGACCTCTAATCTGCAAACTCCAAGTGCTGAGGGATAATAAGTAAAACTCAAATGGAAATCTAGCCCTGTTCATGGATTAGAAGGCTCAGTATTAAGACATCAATTATCTCAGGTTGATTTACAGACTGAACACACATCCAATCAAAATTTCAACAGTGTTAGAAACTGACAATTCTAAAATTTATGTGAAAATGTAAAGGACTTAGAAGAGTCAAAATAATTTTTAAAAAGAAGAACAAAAAAGTCTAATATTACTTGATTTAAAGTCACATTGGAATATAAATAGATTAAAAGATAATGGGGCAGATTCGAATATCCTAAAAGACAAATATACTTATATACTCCATTGACTCTTGAAAAAGGTGCCAAACAGGGAAAGAAGATACGAAGCGACCAGAACTTGCATACATTTCTGGAAGGAATGTAAAACAGTACAACCACTTTGGAGAAAGCTTTAACAGTTCCATCAATGGATGCTAAAAGGGCAGAAGTGTGATGCTGCTGCTGCTAAGTTGCTTCAGTCATGTCCAACTCTGTGCGACCCCACAGACAGCAGCCCACCAGGCTTCTCTGGCCACGGGATTCTCTAGGCAAGAATACTGGATTAGGATGCCATTTCTTTCTCTAGAAAGTCTGATGAGTAACACAATATTTTCATAGTCTCAAAATGTCTCCCCTCAAATTACTTAATCATGGAGTAGGAAATCTGGTGAGTACATCAGACAAACTGATGTAATGTGCCTGTCTCCTGACAGGACATATTCAGGAGGACCTGATATTCACATGTGGCATCCCAGCTAGAAATGCTTAACCTATATCCAATCCTAGGAAAACTATTAAACACACTCAACAGAAGGACAGACTACAAAACTGCTATATATTCTTCAAAAATGCCATGGTCAAGAAAGACAGACAAGTCAAGGAACTAAGGATACTAAAAAAAAACATGACACTGAAATGCACTGCATTATCATGAACTGGGTCCTGGGTCAGGGACAGAGTTGGGGTAACAGTAAGACACCTATAAAGGACATTAGGTAACTGGAGTGGGCAGCCTTTCTCTTCTCTGGGGGATCTTCCCAACCCAGGGATTGAACCCAGGTTTCTTGCATTGCAGGTGGATTTTTTACCAGCTGAGCCACAAGGGAAGACAAGAATACAGGAGTGGGTAGCTTATCCCTTCTCCAGCGGATTGCCTGTCCCAGGAATCGAAGCGGGGTCTCCTGCATTGCAAGAGGATTCTTCACCAACTATCAGGGAAGCCCATAAAGGACATTAACTAAGGCACTATTGGGATAACTACCTATATGTGAAAAAGGAATGGGAGTTAAAACAGCACTTCAGGGATCTTCAGGGACTCTATAAAGTCAAAGCCATTTTCATAACAATTGTTACTGTTGTTCAGTCACTAAAGTCATGTCTGACTATTTGTGACCCCATGAACTGCAGCATGCCAGGCTTCCCTTGTCCTTCACTATCTCCTGGAGTTCGCTCGAGCTCATGTCCATTGAGTCAGTGATGCTATCTAACCATCTCATCCTCTGTTGCCCTCTTCTCCTCTTGCCCTCAATCTTTCCCAGCATCGGATCTTTTCCAATGAGTCAACTCTTCATATCAGGAGCTGGAGCTTCAGCTTCAGCATCAGTACCTTCCAATGAATATTCAGGTTGACTTCCTTTAGGAATGACTGGTTTGATCTCCATGCAGTCCAAGGGACTCTCAAGAGTCTTCTCCAACAACACAATTTGAAAGCATCAATTCTTCGGCGCTCCATCTTCTTTACGGTTCAACTCTCACATCCATATGTGACTACTGGAAAAATCATAGCTTTGACTATACAGATGTTTATCGGCAAAGTGATGTCTCTGCTTTTTAATACACTGTCTAGGTCTGTCATAGCTTTTCTTTAAAGGGGCAAGCAAGTATCTTTTAATTTTGTGGTTGCAGTCACCTTCTACAGTGATTTTGGACCCCAGTAAAATAAAATCTGTCACTGTTCATAACAATACTATTTTCACTCTTACTCACTTATAAGTTTATGTGATATCTTCCAGAAGCTACATGCCTGTGATATAGCAGCAGACTGAATTTAGAAACAAATATAAATCCACTTGCCTTCTATTCAGTCACAATTAAAGAGACTTAGAAAACTATAAAACAGTCCTACTTGACATATGATGGCTGTCTTAAGGAAAAGCATCTATACAGTTGTTTTAGTTGCATGCTGATCTAGCTGCTTTTTCCACAAAACATGGTATTTACTCAAAAGAAAACTAACAATCCAGGTATAGTTATTCAGAGATTTTCTGAAAAATAAATGAAGTATTTTACTTTGAAGGAAAACAACTGATAAAATCTGTTGCCAGCAATAAAATGTACATTTTAAAGCCAATTTAGAATTTTAGAAAACTTCTCCCTGCCACTGTGATGTGACACCTTCCCAACACATAAAAGACTTTGCTAATGAGACTGATAGTGATATTAACAGATGTGGTTTGGTATAATAAAATATGTCAACATCTGAAGACCTGACTAACAGAACCAGCATTTTTCAAGTAACCATCACACAAGTAAAAAAACAAGCACAGGAAAAAGATATATTCAAAGAGCAACACAGATCAGTGGATTTTACTGTAATAGAATACAAAACATTAGAAGATGAGGTCTCAGAGTCTATAGTGCAATTACCTTTAAGAAGCAAACAACAATCTGTCCATTTGGGGTATAAGATCAAAAAAGAATATGTGCTATTACATAAAAAGGCTACAATTAAAATACTACTAAAAATAACATTCTTTCTAAGAATATATAAATGTGAGGTCCAATTTTCTTCATATATTTTATGTAAAACAATATGTTGTAAAAGATGACATGCACAAGAACAATGAGAATCTAGCTGT
>SJYC01148849.1:0-15493 GCA_006408675.1 Madoqua kirkii | reverse complement strand
TATCTCTAATTTTCTTGAAGACATCTCTAGTCTTTCCCATTCTGTTCTTTTCCTCTATTTCTTTGCATTATTCACTGAAGAAGGCTTTCTTATCTCTTCTTGCTATTCTTTGGAACTTTGCATTCAGATGCTTATATCTTTCCTTTTCTCCTTTGCTTTTCACCTCTCTCTTTTTCACAGCTATTTGTAAGGCTTCCTCAGGCAGCCATTTTGCTTTTTTGCATTTCTTTTCCATGGGGATGATCTTGATCCCTTTCTCCCATACAATGTCATGAACC
The DNA here is from genome assembly GCA_006408675.1 of Madoqua kirkii. Classification (NCBI taxonomy): domain Eukaryota; kingdom Metazoa; phylum Chordata; class Mammalia; order Artiodactyla; family Bovidae; genus Madoqua; species Madoqua kirkii. Next base: position 15,215 of record SJYC01148849.1, on the reverse strand, counting down.
TCATTCCATAGTTCATCAGGCACTCCTTCTATCAGATCTAGGCCCTTGAATCTATTTCTCACTTCCATTGTATAATCATAAGGGATTTGATTTAGGTCATACCTGAATGGTCTAGCAGTTTTCCCTACTTTCTTCAATTTGAGTCTGAATTTGGTAATAAGGAGTTCATGATCTGAACCACAGTCAGCTCCTGGTCTTGTTTTCGTCGACTGTATAGAGCTTCTCCATCTTTGGCTGCAAAGAATATAGTCCATCTGATTTCAGTGTTGACCATCTGGTGATGTCCATATGTAGAGTTTTCTCTTGTGTTGTTGGAAGAGGGTGTTTGCTGTGACCAGTGCATTTTCTTGGCAAAACTTTATAAGTCTTTGCCCTGCTTCATTCTGCATTCCAAGGCCAAATTTGCCTGTTACTCCAGGTCCCTCTAGCTTAATGAAGTGGGCATTTAACATAGGGCATTTCATGAGATGTTGAAAGATAGTGGAGTCTCTGTTCCCCAGGAGAAGCCTCCCCCACTCCTGTTCCCTCAGGCTTCAGAAAGTGTGTAGAAAACAATACTCAATCCCGAAATTGTGACTCTGCTGGGAAGAAAGAACAAACTGGTTCCAGATAAGGCAAGGCATGTCCTAAGAAAAATTCATGTTTAATGTACCAAAAAATAGAAGGTCTATTCAGGACTCTTCTTGTTCAGCATGAGCAAGATGAAAAGAAATGTTCTGGCAACTCTGCACACACACTCCCACCATACACATAAAATTAAAAAGAAGGGTGTTTATGCTGCATTCAAAATACAGAAGAAGATCCAGCCTGTAGGGAAACATAATCTTTAAACCAGAAACATCTTCCTCATGAGTGTTTCAAACTACATGTAAACTTAAGAACATAAACGTTTAATTTTAATTTTTTAATTTTTTTAAACTTTACAATACCATATTGGTTTTGCCATACTTCAACATGAATCCACCACGGGTGTGCATAAGTTCCCACTCCTGAACCTGCCTCCCACCTCCCTCCCCATACCATCCTCTGGGTTATTCCAGTGCACTAGCCCCAAGCATCCTATATCCTGCATCGAACCTAGACTGGCGATTTGTTTCTCATATGATATTATACATGTTTCAATGCCATTATACCAAATCATCCCACCCTCTCCTTCTCCCAGAGTCAAAAAGTCTGTTCTGTACATCTGTGTCTCTTTTGCTGTCTCGCATACAGGATTATCGTTACCATCTTTCTAAATTCCATATATATGTGTTAGTATACAGTATTGGTATTTTTCTTTCTGGCTTATTTCACTCTGTAGAATTGGCTCCAGTTTCATCCACCTAATTAGAACTGACTCAAATGTACTCTTTTTAACGGCTGAATAATACTTCATTGTGTATATGTACCACAGCTTGCTTATCCATTCATCTGCTGATGGACATCTAGGTTGCTTCCATGTCCTGGTTATTATAAACAGTGCTGTGGTGAACATTGGGGTACAAGTGTCTCTTTCAATTCTAATTTCCTCAGTGTGTATGCCCAGCAGTGGGATTGCTGGGTCATAAAGCAGTTCTATTTCCAGTTTTTTAAGGAATCACCACACTCTTCTCCATAGTGGCTGTATTAGTTTGCATTCCCACCAACAGTGTAAGAGGGTTCCCTTTTCTCCACACCCTCTTCAGCATTTATTGCTTGTAGACTTTTGGATCACAGCCATTCTGACTTGTGTGAAGTGGAATCTCATTGTGGTCTTGATTTGCATTTCTCTGATAATGAGTGATGTTGAGCATCTTTTCATGTATTTGTTAGCCATCTGTGTGTCTTCTTTGGAGAAGTGTCTATTTAGTTCTTTGGCCCATTTTTTGATTGGGTAGTTTATTTTTCTAGAATTGAGCTGCATAAGTTGCTTGTATATTTTTGAGATTATGTGAAGATATTACAGTTACCATTCAAGATAGAATTCAGGAGAGAGAGCTGAATGATAAAAAAAAAAGAAAAAAGAGAGAGAGAGAGATGAAAAAACGAGATAAGAAGGAAATTCCATTTTGACTATGAAGAGTCTGATATCATTGTAAAGAGTCCAGACTTAGAATGAGGCACCAGAAGGGCACCAGAGAGAAAGCACAGCTTGGAGCCATGGTAACAGCTAGGCTTTCACTGTATGACCCCACGGGAATACGAGGAAGGATGCAGGGACTATGAGGCAAGAGGTGGAGGATTAATTAAGGTGAAAAGGAAGGAGATGAGGTATTAAGAGGGATCAAGAGCACAAGAAATCCAGGGCAAAAAGGACTCTGTGCAGACTCCTATCTGCTCTACAGGCTGTTGGAGTAGGTGGGAGTGGGAGGGGCATTGCAACACAGTGAACAAAATAGAAATCCCTCCAATAAAGTGCACACAACCATCTTAAGGACGGACTACATATGACCCACTGAAGTTGGGAAAAGAAAACCCTTATATTTAGTCAACATGAGGTCACAGGAAACTTAATTGAAACTTGCATGTTCCAATTTATTCTGATTGACAGCGTGAGTGTGTGAGAGTTATATTTTATTTGCCCATTTGGCATTTCAAATAAAAAATGTAAATCCACTTCTGGGCTGTTCATCCAGGAATGGGTGAGGGGATGAATACCAGTGCCAACAAACACAGTAACCACCTCAAAAACAATCACAGTGACGATTACCTCAACAAAGGCAACCCAGTGCTCATCTTCATTCATTGCAGTACAGAGGATCTAGAAGGAATGATGCTAAAGCTGAAACCAGTATTTTGGCTACCTCATGCAAAGAGTTGACTCATTGGAAAAGACTGTGGTGCTTGGAGGGATTGGGAGCAGAAGGAGAAGGGGACGACAGAGGATGAGATGGCTGGATGGCATCACTGACTCGATGGACATGAATCTGAGTGAACTCTGGGAGTTGGTGATGGACAGGGAGGCCTGGGGTGCTGCGATTCATGGGGTCGCAGAAAGTCAGACACGACTGAGTGACTGAACTGAACTGAACTGAACTGAGAAGAGGGACAAGCCAGGGAAAGCCCTGCATCAGTTGGAGTTTTTAACCTTTGGTTCAATACAATTTGTCTTGTGGTCAGAACTGAAAGAGCTGAGACTGCTTTATTTTAAAAGTCGTGTTGATGACGTATCAAAAGAAGCTATATCTGCTCTTTCGGGTGAGAGAATCCTGCAGAGTAATTTCTGCTCTACTTAGCATTTATATAGCTCCAGGGAGCACTATAGGATTATTAATACACTTCTTGGGTTTTCAAAGCAATTTACACTCTTTCTGGACATAACTCTTTTCCAAGGGGCTGGGGGGATGAGATGAGGGTGGGGATGCCCAAGGAGTCAAGTGACTTGAGTCTCTGACTTTGGAGCATCGATTTGCCATTCCTGCTGAGAGTAGACCCTGGGCTCAGAAATCAGCATCCTTGGCAGTGTTGTCTTCACCTGTGAAACACAGCCCTTGGGTCACCTGTGTGCCCTCTGTGGGACAGGTCACCTCCTGGACAAGAGGCACAGAAAGAAGGTGGGGACACTTATGGATACCCTAGACAACACAGGGGACTGTGGTTTGTCCCCATCTGGCACTGACCTTCTCCTTGAGGCCACTCCTCCCCCTTCTCTGTCTGGGACACTCAGGACTTCAGTGTCCCCAGTGTTTTCCCAGAATCTCTCACTGGGCTTCCCCACCCCCAGGGACAATTGGCTGGGCCGTTTTCCCTTCTCCTGAGACTGAAGCCAAATGCCTAGAGCTGAAGACAAACAGGGCACAGGACCCTGGGGGAGCCACTGAGGACAACCACCAATTGGGCCTGCAGCACAAGTGGCCTCCCTCCCCCTGACCCGCTCCCTCCAGGCCAGAGGCAGAGAAGGGAACAGGCAGGGAAAAGCCTGTGGTGGCAGCCCTGTGCAAACCTAGTGTGTTAGTTAAGAGGGGATCCCTTCTTCCCACTGAGCCAAAAGAGTGTGCCTCTAAAGGAGTTACCTCTCAGGCTGGAGCCTCCTGCTGGGCAGAGCAGCAATAGGGTGGTCCCTGTAAGCCCAGGCCCATTCGGGCTGGGGGCACCCTGACAGAGATGAGGGAGAACAGCTGAAGGAGCAGGGTTCTGCAGTGCCCCAGGCTCCCTAGGTGGGGATGGGGGATCTTATGCAAGAGCAGACAGCTGAGGGCAGGGCAAGGCCACGGACTGCAGGCTAGTTCAGTCTGGTGCAGCCTGGATGTGTCTTCTGGGTGGAGCAGACACCACAGAGCATGGTAGGGCCTGAGCTCTCCTGCCACCCTGTGTGCCAGGTTAGGGGGCCCATCCCAAGAAACTGGGAGATGGAGGACCAGAGTGACCCCCGCCACTAGGGGGTGCTCTTCAAGGAGCCCGCATTAGTGGTTGCTGCCACACAGAGCCTCCTGTGGGGCACGGTGTAAGCCCCAGGGCTGGGGGCTGCCCCAGAGGGGGCTGTGGCAGCGACTTATCCAGGAGACATTCCTCTTTCCTTCCTCCTCCACTCTGCAACCACGTGACTCACATAACCTGATCTCTTACCTTCTGCTTCTGGGAGTAGAGTCATAGGTGTATATTTGAGTATCTTGTTTAGATCCTAATGTGATAACAAGTCTTGTTTAACACCGTCAGTTTTAATATCCATAAAATGTATACTTTTGGAATTTGAATGTATACATTTGGCATTTGAAAAGTAACTTTATATTATTTTATGTCTCATTACAATTTCTGTCTTATTTCAAAATAATAGATGGTTTCCAAATGTTTTTTTAAAAATGTATTGAGAGAAGGACTGGATAAATCTATCCTTTTGAACAACTATGGTTTTTAAGAAGTGAAATGCGAACTGAAGTCCCACCACTAAAAAGTAACTGTAACTAAGCTTTGGAGTAGTTACTTTCCAAGCATTGAGTGGATGTATGCTCGCGTGCATGTGTGTACAGAGACGTGATCATACTTCATTCGCTGTAGTGTGTGTAACCCACTCTTCTGTAATGATATTACATTGTAAGCTCTTCCATGGAATTCTCCTGCAGCTCTGTTTCTTGGTGGCATTGTGTTGGATAGTACACAGATGGGGAAACCCACTTGGAAAGGTCTCATTGTTTCCCTAAGAGGATGGCTGTTATTTGAAGTTAGTTTGTGAAAGGAGCTTCCCTAGGAGACCTCAAACAGTTATGTCTATAAGTCTGAAATCAGGGTTCTTCCTGGTGCTTTAGGGAGCCCAGGACATAGAGGTGGAGGGTATGGGCCAGGGCAGCAGAAACAGCATCAGCTTGGGAAGGTGGGACCTCAAAACCTGGGCAAGTGCGGAAAAGAAAGTTGAAGGCTTGTCTGGGCTGGGGCTGGATGTGGCCCCTGAGAGGCTGGTTGAGTTCTTCAGGAAGGCTGAGTGGAAGGCCAATGACAAGAAGGCTGGGGTCAAACCAGGCAGGGGCTCTCCAATCCACAAGCATGGAACCAAGTAAGGCTCTGTGAGGTTCCCAGGCACAGAGGCCTTTCTGCTCCCCATTTTTTGTAGGCAAGACTCCAGCCATGATGATCATTATGATCTTCCCTGAGTTCCAAAGAGTGAATTTGAACAGTTGCTAATCAAAGGAGAAGCAGCCAAGAAATCACTTGGTTAAATTGACCAGAGAAGCTCATCAAGATTAGAAGATCAGCCACAGAGGCTGAGGGTCTACAGGCCTTGCTCACACCCTAATTTTGTCAGAGACCCCACCTTGGACCCTCTGGTATAAAAGCCCTCATCCAACTCTCTGGAGTTGTGATATAGTTTTTCAAGGCAGAAACCTGGTGTGTTCCCCTTTGCCTGGCAAAGCAGTAAAGCTATCCTTCTCTACTTCACCAAAAAATCGAATTTGATTTGGCACCTGTGTACAGAGACTCTGAACTTTCTATAACACTCACTCCATAATCTCTTTGAGCTCCATGTCAGGAGCTGGCTACACTCTGATGACAGAAAACCTCACCAGTCCCCACAAAACCAACAGTCCAGTGACAAGGATTTCTTTATAGTGGGATCAATTCCATCAAAGAAGTTTGAATAAACTGCTGTGGGAGGAGGGGACCAAGGAGAATGTGGGAAGCCTCAGATGGGGTGACTCCTGAGTAGAGCTGGGATGTGGATGGCAGGTCACACTATCTAGCATGGATGGTGAGTGTGGCCAGTGGCTTGGAGTGGTGGGTCTCAGTGTTTGGGGAGGAGAGGGAGAAAGTTCCAGAAGTCAGATTTGATTCTGTCCTTAGGTTTCTCTGGGCTTCGCTGGTGGCTCAGAGGTTAAAGCATCTACCTGGAATGCAGGAGACCCAGGTTCGATCCCTGCGTTGGGAAGATCCCCTGGAGAAGGAAATGGCAACCCACTTCAGTACTCTTGTCCTCCCATGGAGGGAGGAGCCTGGTAAACTACAGTCCATGGGATCGCAAAGAGTTGGACATGACTGAGTGATTTCACTTAGGTTTCTCTAATTAGCTGTAAGAGAGTGGACGTATGTGGGCTTTGTGGTCAGGCTCATTAAAACTTAATTGTTTAGCTCTGGTCCTGAGAGCTGAGTTCCCTCAGGGAAATCCCCTTGCTGAGTGCCCACTCATGGCCCATCTGTGAAAGCACGGATCAGACCTGACTGTCCAGGCTGTGCTGTGGCCCCAGGAAGCCCTGGTTTCCTCCCTCCACCTGCACCCTGAAACCAGCTCCCTTGGAAGACAGCCATGTTCACACCCTGCAGATGCAAGGAGAGAAGCACTGCCTGCAGAGGACTGGTGGTCTCAGGCTCTATCACACAGGAGTGTGAACTGAAACAGTGAAGGTTGGTGGAATTACATCAGCCGTAAAATGTAGGGAAAGCACATGGGTTGTCAACTACAAGTTGGCACTTACCAAGAGCATTACCAATGACTGAACTCAAAGAGTTGGACATGACTGAGCGATTTCACTTAGGTTTCTCTAATTAGCTGTAAGAGAGTGGACGTATGTGGGCTTTGTGGTCAGGCTCATTAAAACTTAATTGTTTAGCTCTGGTCCTGAGAGCTGAGTTCCCTCAGGGAAATCCCCTTGCTGAGTGCCCACTCATGGCCCATCTGTGAAAGCACGGATCAGACCTGACTGTCCAGGCTGTGCTGTGGCCCCAGGAAGCCCTGGTTTCCTCCCTCCACCTGCACCCTGAAACCAGCTCCCTTGGAAGACAGCCATGTTCACACCCTGCAGATGCAAGGAGAGAAGCACTGCCTGCAGAGGACTGGTGGTCTCAGGCTCTATCACACAGGAGTGTGAACTGAAACAGTGAAGGTTGGTGGAATTACATCAGCCGTAAAATGTAGGGAAAGCACATGGGTTGTCAACTACAAGTTGGCACTTACCAAGAGCATTACCAATGACTGAACCACAAAGGCATTTGCCATCTGCATCTATGGAGACTGAACCCCATGCTGCTATAGCTGTGGACCTTCAACACCCCCTGAGGGAGTTCAGGGTGGGGTGAGGTGCTCTGTACTCCAGGGAATCTGGTGGGATGAGTCTTTAGATAATTGGATGTCTTTAGGAACAGATTTTATTATCTCAATCCTTACATCTCTTCAAATCTAGTTCAGTTCAGTCGCTCAGTCATGTTCGACTCTTTGCTACCCCACGAATTGCAGCACGCCAGGCCTCCCTGTCCATCACCATCTCCTGGAGTTCAAGACCACCTAACCTGCCTTTTGAGAAATCTGTATGTAGGTCAGGAAGCAACAGTTAGAACTGGACATGGAATAACAGACTGGTTCCAAATAGGAAAATGAGTATATCAAGGCTGTATATTGTCACCCTGCTTATTGAACTTATATGCAGAGTACATCATGAGAAACGCTGGACTAGAAGAAACACAGGCTGAAATCAAGATTGCCAGGAGAAATATCAATAACCTCAGATATGCAGATGACACCACCCTTATGGCAGAAATTGAAGAAGAACTAAAGAGCCTCTTGATGAAAATGAAAGAGAAAAGCAAAAAAGTTGGCTTAAAGCTCAACATTCAGAAAACAAAGATCTCAGTCCTTACATCTTCTCAAATCTAGAGAAGTACTAAATCCCTTCATGGTGACATCAGATTCTCATGACTAACAAAAAGCCTTTTGTAAAATGAGTGTTTCATGGTATTGAATTCCCCCTTCACCAAAACCTTATATATTGTCTTTCCCCCACTTCCTCTTTGGAGCAACCTCTCAAAGCTATCTGAGACGCTGCCTCCTGGGCTGTGGTCCTCATTTTGCCCCAAATAAAACTTAACTCACAACTCTCAAATTGTACATCTTTTTTTAGTCGACATGGTTAAACATTAAATCTGTTTATTTCAATTGCACAATCAATTGGATCAATTGTAATTATTTTCATTTGAATTCAGAAATCTTTCCAAACCACAACCTAACATCTTCTCAAACAATTGATGACAATCTCTCACTATAAGAATCTAAAAGGGCAGCATTTTCACGGCCAGTTAAGGAGCATCATAGAGATGTCTGTGTTTCTTAAGAGAGCAGACCTCCAGGACTGTTACCTGGATTGACCTTACCTGTGAGCATCAGTCATCTAGGAGCCAGGAGTTTTGGTAATGTGACATTAAAAATTCTTTTCTTCTCAACCCTTCATTTACTATGGGATTCAGGCTTAGTAGCCCAGCTCCCTCAGAAAAAGGGTTCTGGTGGCAGCCTGGGCTGTTTTCAAAAGTGTGTGAAGTCTGTCCTCACAGCTGGCTGTGAGCTGCCAGGAGAGTCTGTAACAAGACAGAACTTGAATGTTTGCAGGCCCTTTGCCGAGGAGGCCGGGACAGAAAAGATTGTGATCTAGACCAGAAGGGCTAACACAGAGATTGCCTTGTTGGGTCACAAAGAGCTGGACATGACTGAGCGACTTTCACTTTTCACTTTCCTGCAGCCCCAGTCTCAGGCCTTCCCCCACCCTCCACTGTAAACAGTATCAACTCCAGCACCTCTGTGAAGTTTATGGAGTTGGTGCAGAAACAATGATGAGGACTCTTCTTAAGAAAGGGAGCAAAAATTATCTTAATCTAGAAACATTTCCTCACATACACAAGCATACAAACACATTGCAGGGTCCATCGGTGAGTGTGACAGAGCCCTCCAGGGGTCCCAGCATCTCCAGGAGAGTCACAGCGCTATGACTCGGCCACAGCTGCCTTAAGCCCATGGGCCTCGGGCGATCTGCCCCCTGCCCATGGCTTTCACAACTTCATGCTTCCTTGAGTTACAGTGTCAGATAAAGCAAGAAGCTCTGTGGTTTACTCTGGATCTCAGTATCCCCCTCTATAAAGTAAGGAGTTAGGATGTGACCTTTTATAAAGTGTCTGAAAGATGTTTGGCTCTTGGTAAACGTCCTCCTGTGTCTGTTTCTTAGACATCTTGCCTGAATTCCTGATTAGTTCCCCAAAATTCTGGAACAAAATTTTATTTCAGCTAAGCATTAGAAGAAGAATTGTACCCTTCTTCCTATGGTGTAAAAACAGCCACCGGAAGATAGCGGGGACCATTGGGAGCATGAATATTGGGGCTCCACTGAAGATTTGTTTATCATAGAAAATGACCAAACCCAACTGGTCTTTTTTTTTTTAGTACAAAATAATTTATTACAGTATTATATAGGTTGGCATTATTTTACAGTGAATTCTTTTCTCTCAACAATTATGAATCTAAATATAAACTTAGCATGAAGGAAAACAATTTTAATTAGAACAGTTTCTCTAAATAAAACCTCTTTTGAATTTATATTTGTCTTAAAAGGAAGTATTAATGTACAGACATATTTATATCGTTCTGAAAAAAAAACATATTCAATGATGCTATTACTGTTTTCTGTACAAGATAGAACAAAAGTTGCTGCTGCTACTGCTAAGTCACTTCAGTCATGTCCGACTCTGTGTGACCCCATAGATGGCAGCCCACCAGGCTCCCCTGTCCCTGGGATTTTCCAGGCAAGAACACTGGAGTGGGTTGCCATTTCCTTCTCCACCAACTGAAGTCTTAAATATCTAACGAGGCAAGATTGGTAAAATGAAGGTATCATTATGTGGAGGGATACATTGCAACAATCAGACTCCTTTTAAATGCGACCAGTAGATTTTCATAACATACTGCTAAGTAAAAAACACAGGCCACAGAACTGTATTTTCCATAGCATTTTATTTTATAAAATGATATGCTTCTACTAATGGAAGCATATCTGCCAAATGTGATGAAATGGGCCATATTCTTGTTTCTTGCCTGTGTTTCCCACATGATTGCAGTATAGCAGTGCCCCAGGCTCACCTTGTCCCACTCCTTTTCTCTGTCTAACCCCACTTCAGATTTTTATCATCAAGCAGCTGAGCCATTGTGAGATGGTGAATTTAGAAACAGTGGGCCTTCTTGCCTGTTATGTGGTGGTTAGGAGAATGATTACTATCTCCATTCTATGGCTCTGATAATTCTTCAGGAAATTGAGCTGAAAATTTAATGTCAAGTGGCTTTGAGAAGAGCGTTTTTACTGGAACTCACTGCTTTGACTTCTGAGATGTGAAGCAACATTGTTCTACTCAGGAAAGAGTTTTCAGAGACTGTTAAGTCATCAAATATGGTTCAGACAGGAGGAGACCACATACACAGGTGATCCTAAACATCAGTTGTCTTTATCACAGCCTTCTTGCATCCAGACAGATCCATAGTGCTTGAAACAGATTCCTAAGGAATAGTTGGTTTCATCTGCAATTCTGATTAGCATCAGGGCAGCTGAGAAATAAACGTCAAATTATAATTAAGACTGGTGGCTAAAATGATACCCAATATTTATATTGTTTTACTACCAATAATGTTAAATTAAAAATTGACTTTTGTATTTAATTTTATAGTCTGCAAACTACTTTTTAAAAGAAGTTTTGTTGACATGTAATTCATATAACTGTACAATTCACCCATTGTATTGTATAATTCAATGGTTTTTGTATCTTCTTGGAGTTGTGCAATCATCACCACAATCTAATTTTAGAACATTTTTTCATCGCCAAAAGAGACTACATGCCTATTAGCAGTCACTTCCCATCACCCACCCCCACCTCACATCCCCTGACTTAGGTGCCCACTAACCTACTTCCTATCTCTATAGACACTGCGTATAAATGGAATCATACAATATATGATCTTCTGTAACTGACTTCTTTTGCTTAAGTGCTAATGTTTATGCGGTTCATCCATATTGTTACACGTGTCAGTTATTTATTCCTTTTTATATCTGAATAATAGTCCATTGAATGAATGAGATGAGGTGAGGTGAAGTCGCTCAGTCGTGTCAGACTCTTTGAGACCCCGTGGACTGTAACCTACTAGGCTTCTCCATCGATGGGATTCTCCAGGCAAGAATACTGGAGTGGATTGCCATTTCCTTCTCCAGGGGATCTTCCTGACCCAGGGATTGAACCCGGGTCTCCCGCATTGGAGGCAGACGCTTTAACCTCTGAGCTACCAGGGAAAGCTACTTTTATCAGTTGAATGCTTGGATTGTTTCTACTTTTTGGAAATTATGAATAATGCTGCCTCAAACATTCATGTACAATGTTTTTGGTAGATTTGTGTTTTCATTTCTCTCAGAAATACTCCCAGGAACAGAACTGCTGGGTTATGTGTAAGCGTGCTGGACATCTTGAGGAACTGCCAGATTGTTTTGCCAGCTGGCTGGGCCATTTATGTTCCTACCAGCGATGTAAAATGCTCCAACTTCTCCATGTCCTCACCAGCACTTCCTATTGTCTTTTTCATTACAGACTCCCCTCCCTGCCCAGCAACAACCAGTTTATCAATTTTCTGACTTCAGTTGGGTGTCCTAGTGATACTGAAAATCAGCCTCTGTACACTGGCACTGAATTGAATCTCAGACAAAGAGTTTGGGTGAAGTAGGAAAAATAGCTGTCAACTAAAAAGATGCGCAATGCGAGAGTTGGGAGTTAAGTTTTATTTGGGGCAAAATGAGGATTGCAGACTGGGAGACAGCACCTCAGATAGCTTAAGAGACTGCTCCAAAGAGGCAGTTGTGGAAAGTCAATATATAAGATTTTGAGGAAGAGGGAGTTCAATACAATCAAGCACTTACTTTACAAAAGGTTTTCTGCTAGTCATGAGGAGCTGATGTTACCAAGAAGGGGTTTAGTGCTTTCCTAGATATGAGGAGATTCAAGGATTGTGATCACAAAAACAGTTCCTAAAAAGACCTATTCCACCAATTTCCCTGGAGCAGAATGACTCACTCTCCACCCTGAATTCCCTTCAGGGAATGCTGAAGGTCAGCAGCTGTAGCAGTACAGGCAGATGGAAATGTCCTTATTGTTGTTCAGTCACTGGAAAATGCTCTTGACAAGTGCCTGTTAGTAGTTGACAGGCAAGTGCCAATTTGTAGTTGATGTGACTTTATTGCTTTGCTAGGCAAGTGGGGCCACAGAGGGGTGATGCCCTCAAAACTGTGTGTCCCAGTACAGGGGGTTTGTGAGGAGTCTTAGAATCAAGGAGTGAGATTGATGATAAAGGTCAGGGTGCATGCAGAGACTGCCTCCCTTTAATTCAGAAATCATTTGGCATCAGGTGGTTTCATGATGGTCTTCTGTGGTTTTCAAGGTTTTTGAACTGTGTGACAGTCTCTCTAGAACAAAGAATGCTTCATCAAATAGTTAATATCTTCCATCTGGTAGGGGGTTCAGTATCTGCAAAACAGCTAAAAATATTGTTATGTGTCTCCCTTGAGGGAGAACCAGGACTCTGCCTCAAGCTATACCACTGTTTCCTGATGGCTCCTCTCTTCTCTCCACATCCCCTCCCTTTCCTGATTACCAACTGTTTGAATCTGCCCTTTGGAACTAAGGGAAAGTCATGGAGTCTGAATGAAACATATTTTCTACAAACAAGAAACTGAGGACACAGAAAGGCTTCCATACACAGAGCCCCAGAGTCCCGCTTGCTTTCATTGCCATTCAATTGCATTCTGACACTAAGTACCTGGAGTTGGCACAGATACCACAGATTTAAGTGCTCAGTCTCACAAGATTGCTTCCACTTCACACTCCAGCTGTAAATGGGGTCACCAGACTACTCACATTTCTGCTGAGGTGACTACAAATTTGGGGTTTCCCATGACCTCACTGAGAGGTCGAGCATGGTCAGGCATGTTCAGGCATGTCGAGACAAAAAGCCCCAGAAAAGTGTCATGGAAGGTCCCGGCAGTTGGCCACCACCCAAACAGGAACCGGAAGCGGACCAAACTTCCGGGAACCAATGCCATGGCCTGGCTCAATCAAGTGCCAATCACCACTACAGCCTGCACTTCCTACCTTATGTGGGAGGATCTGGCTTGAACGCCAGCCCTGACTATAAAACCTCGTGCCCACCCCCCCATACCTTGCAGACTCCTTTCCCTTCCCCGCTCCCTGCCGGGAGTCTGCCCGAGAGCGACTGCCCAATAAAGGTTTCCATGGACGGTCCTTAGAGGTGGCTTTTTCTTCCCGCGGCGTTTCTTACACTGTGGAGTCCATGTTATTAACCGACTTTATTGTGTCTTGAGTCCTTTGGTAAGATGAATACTACTGTCAAAATAAAATTTCCCATGTTGAATCTTTGTCGGTTTACCTTCACTACGTGTCCCGTCCCCATTACCCCACGTCATGAAGGGACGGGAGAGGTCCAAACGGTGTGAGAGTCGTACAGTTGTGCCAGTGTCAAGTCTCGAGAAAATCAGAGAAACAAAACCACGAAAATAGTTTCAAGTAACTGATCCGTGTTGACTAATATAGTTACCGGAAACCACAAACAACTCAATCTCTCTCTCCCTTCCCTAGAGGACCAAGGTTAGAAAGCTATTTCTAACTTTCTAATCATGTGGTTGATTCCTCTGTCAACAAGTCCTCATGCTGGGACAAAGAGCCACCTCATTGGCATAAATTCAGATCTGATCAAAAAGGCATCATTTTGAATAACAAAAGACACTCTTACCACTCAAGAAATTCCAAAGAGTTTAGGAACTGTAGGCCAAAAACCAAGGGAAAGACCAAATATATATATATATTTTTTATTTTACCACTGTCATCCTGGTGGGTTTGAAGTGATATATTTATTGTGCTTTTGATTTGCATTTCCCTAATGAATAATGACTAACGTCCCTAATGACTAATGTCTGACACAATGTGGTCCACTGGAGAAAGGAATGGCAAACCACTTCAGTATTCTTGTCTTGAAAACCCCACGAACAGTATGAAAAGGCAAAATGATAGGATACTGAAAGAGGAAGTCCCCAGGTCAGTAGGTGCCCAATATGCTACTGGAGATCAGTGGAGAAATAACTCCAAAAAAATGAAGGGATGGAGCCAAAGCAAAAACAATACCCAGTTGTGGGTGTGAGTGGTGATAGAAGCAAGGTCCAATGCTGTAAAGAGTAATATTGTATAGGAACCTGGAATGTCAGGTCCATGAATCAAGGCAAATTGGAAGTGGTCAAAAAAGGAGATGGCAAGAGTGAACACCAACATTCTAGGAATCAGCAAACTAAAATGAACTGGAATGGGTGAATTTAACTCAGATAACCATTATATCTACTACTGCAGGCAGAAATCCCTTAGAAAAAAATGGAATAGCCATCATGGTCAACAAAAGAGTCTGAAATGCCATACTTAGATGCAATCTCAAAAATGACAGAATGATCTCTGTTCATCTCCAAGGCAAACCATTCAATGTCAGAGTTATCCAATTTTATGCCCCAACCAAACGCTGAAGAAGCTGAAGTTGAAAGGTTCTATGAAGACCTACAAGACCTTTTAGAACTAACACCCCCAAAAGATGTCCTTTTCATTATAGAGGACTGGAATGCAAAAGTAGGAAGTCAAGAAACACCTGGAGTAACAGGCAAATTTGGTCTTGGAATAAAGAATGAAGCAGGGCAAAGACTAATAGAGTTTTGCCAAGAAAATGCACTGGTCATAGCAAACACCCTCTTTCAACACAAGAGAAGTCTCTACACATGGACATCACCAGATGGTCAACACCGAAATCAGATTGATTATATTTTTTGAAGCCAAAGATGGAGAAACTCTATACAGTCAACAAAAACAAGACCAGGAGCTGACTGTGGCTCAGATCATGAACTCCTTATTACCAAATTCAGACTGAAATTGAAGAAAGTAGGGAAAACTGCTAGACCATTCAGGTATGACCTAAATCAAATCCCTTATGA